>SKCR01005268.1:0-25995 GCA_019454045.1 Zanthoxylum bungeanum | reverse complement strand
ACATTAAATCAATCAGATATCACATGATAACTTGTGTGATGTACTCTTAGTTTACTAGTATATCCTCATTCAACTATCTACGTCATTTGAATTAATGCTAGATGACCTTAAGCGATTAACGTATGAAGTCACGTATCTTCTTCACGATTGGATCCGATAATTTGATAATAAAAACTATAGATGTTTCAAGGAAACTCAAAGTTGTGATACAAGTCTTTGGCAAAGCAATTGATATCTTAGAGATATCAAATCCATAAGATAGATTTAAAAGATGTGTCAAGTAGAAAGGATTTGATCTTACCATGATCGCAGACTCGATAAGAAACATAAATATCGAAAGGAATGAGATGTCATGCCGAAGTGTATTCTTACAGGTTCATATGTTTCCCACTTCATTCATCGACTAGAAGTCATGGCGTACTGCTAAACGATTACCCATGGTCTGTGGGATATCATAGAAATGAAATAATTAAATAGTTAATATTATCCAACTGCTACTCGATAATACACCTAGGATGATCCACAAATATAGTTCTCATCTACGTTACAAATTCAAATAAGGTTATTAAAAGTTAATAAATGATTATTTTGGCAAAATGAGATTTCCTAATAAGATTGGGATGATCGGAATATTTCGAAAATATTAATTTGATTAATAAATTTGAAATATAAAATTAGATTTAATATTTAAATAATTTTGATATTTATATTAAATAAATTTATTTAATTAAATATCATTTTATTAATTATTAACTAAAATTAAGTAAGTGAATATTTAATTAATTATTGGGAAAAATTAATATTTAATCTATTGAATTTTAATTTAGTGGGCTAACACACTAATTAATTACAAGAAGCATGGGGAAAGGTTTGGCCTCCGAGGCTAAATGTGAGAAAACACGAAGAAGCGTCATATCTCCAAGGCTAAATGTGAGAAAACACGAAGAAGCGTCATATCTCCAAGGCTAAATGTGAGAAAGCATAGAGAAAAGATATTCCTCCGAGGCTAATTATGAAAAAACATGGAGAAGGGTCATTGCTCCGAGGCTAATAGTGAGAAAGTGAGGAGAACGGCCATTCCTCGAGTTAATTATGAGAAAACACGAAAAAGAGTCATGTCTTTGGGGTTATATCTAAGAAAGCACATAGAAGGGCCATGCCTCTGAGGGTAAATGTGGAAAATATGGAGAATGGTCATGCCTCGAGGCAAAATGTGAGAAAGAAGGAAGAAGGGTCATGCCTCAGAGGCTAAGTATGAGAAAACATGGAGAATAGTTATACCCCCAGGGCTAAATGTGAGAAATCATGAAGAAGAGTCATGGCTCTAGGGCTAAATATAAGAAGTACGTAGAAAGATCATGTCCGTCGGGGCTAAATACGAGAATAGTTGATAGAGCCTAGAATGTTTTATATACCTTCCTTAACAAGTTGAGACCAGGTCGTGATTTGAGCCCCAGAATGGTTTGAGGCTCATAGTAGTTGACAACTTCGATAGTCATGACTGGAAGCGTAGATTGTTTAATATTTCCTACCATCACATTGATTTGAAGGCCCAAGTTGGTTGATGTTTCCCGACCTCATTCTATACGATTCAAAGGTATATTTTTTTCTTAATTTTATTGTTTTTTTTTATTATTATTATGTCATAATTAGAGACCGGGGTGGTAGACTTCTTAAACCACGCTTCATGAAAGTAAAAAGAATTTTTTATCTTCTAAATTTTATGATTTTTTTTATTATATCCTTAAAACCAATGATTGGTTGTGATTTGTACTTGACCCTTATGTTTTGGTTATTTGATCAATTTGCCCAACCCTTGTGTTCTAGTTGTTTGGGATCTTGCATGTAGATCCGGCCGGCGGTTCGTTCCTGTTCAGAACCGAACCGAACCGGCCGGTTTCCGGTTCCACATTTAAGTGGAACCGGAACCTAAAACTGAACCGGAACCGAACCGGTTCGGTTCCGGTTCGGTTTGGTTCCGTTTATTTTTTTTTAATTAATTAAAATAAAAAAATGAGAGGAATCAATTAATCAAAGCTTAAATTAAAAAAAAAATTTATTAATTAAAAAAAATGAGATTAAATTTATAAATAAAAAAAAATTATTACATTGAAGAGCTTGAGCTTAAATTTTTAAAAATTTAAGTTGCCTACGTATCCTCCAAGGGTGAGAGGAATCAAAGCTCACGTAGTTCCATTACAAGTTTAAGACATATCCCCTTTGTAAATTATAATTTTACAATTATCAATCATCATTATCAGTTGATCCTTCGGCTCCGGTTCCGCTTGCACTTGTTGCAGAAGCATTATCGAACAAATCTTCAAAATCATCGGGGGCATCTTCTTGTTGTCTCAGATCAGCTCGAGTCCAATCATCCACACAAGCTGTTGCTTCTAGAGTGCTTGGATGTAATGAAGATCGTGTAGCTTCCAATATATTACCTCCCAAGCTGAAGGCTTGCTCAACCGCAACGGTGGAAATAGGTGCTGCCAAGATCTCTTTAGCAATAATAGATAAAACATGATATATATTTTGATGCCGGTTCCACCATTCAAGGATTTTAAAATTTTTACTGCACTTAAACTTTCATTAGAAAACTCAAATTTGTAGATAAATAATTATCTAATTCAGGATTATTAGTTGTCGTATCCCTAGATTTTTTATTTCGTTACAATAACCAACGATCCCCTGCGCTAAGTCTTGTTTGAATTACCGGTTCACTACTACTAGATTGACCTAATGTTCCTAAGTTATATCTTACAATATAATCATTAAATAAAATAATTAAATCACTTCTTAATTTCGTCATTATGCTCGTAATATCAATGTCATCTAATATTCATAAATAACCATAGTAAGCTTGTAAACCACCATTCAAACCTTCTAATTTAAATCTAGGATCAAAAACAGCACCAATAAGATAAAGTAAAGGAATTTCTCTAAAAGAATGCAACCATTTTACCTTCATAACAGTAATCGCTTAAAGAAAGATGTGCCATACAAGTTAATTTCGCAAATTCTTCTCTATTTTTTGCATCAGAATATTTAAATAAATCTACACTACTCGTACCTCTACTAGATGATGCGTACCTGGCCATTTGAGTCTGCGTCGTATCAATGCCAATTCAACCGGATGATGTTTCTCCATGTGCTTGATCACATTGCCGTATCCACCAGAAAATTTATAGATAACCCCACAATATTTGCAAATTGCTCGTTGTGAATCATCTTCTAGGCATTCCAAAGTAAAATGAATTTTGAAAATATCGGAGGACCGAGCCTTAACTTCTCTTCTCCGTGATTGTGCACTGACACTAGGGCCGCTCTCTTGGGTTGGCATATTTGACATTATGTTCTCGAATGAGCTTGCCATTTTTTTTTGAGAAATTAGGAAGAAAAATAAGAAAATTGAATAATTGCGATGCGAATGATAACAAATTAACAACTAAATAGAAAATTGAATAAATTGAGATTGAGAATAAGAATATAAGATTATAAGAGAATTGTATTGAAGTAAGATTGAGAATAAGAGAATTATAGAAAATGAGAGAGTTGAGAATTTGGTGTGATGAAATTATGAAAAATGAATCCTATTTATAGAATTTTAGAATTTTTTGATACCAAAAATGTCCCTAAATATAACCGTTTTATTACCGTTATTAGGGGTACATTAGTAATTTTTATTTTATATAATAATTTTTTTTTAATTCTTTTAATTTTTTTTTTTTGGCAGGGAGCCGTTTGGCAGCAGGGAGCCAAACGGCTCCCTGCTCCCCCAACGGCTAGTAGCCGTTGGGGGAATTAGGGTTCCTGTTGAACCGTCCGAACCGGTGGAACCGTACGGTTCCACCGGTTCGGACCGGTTTGAGTTGGGGTGGAACCCCAATCGAACCGGTCCAATTCCGGTTCGGTTCCGGAACCGGAACCGGTTTGAACCGGAACCTTCCGGTTCCAACCGGTTCGGTTCCGGTTCGGAACCGGAACCGTGGCCGGGTCTACTTGCATGATCTTTATAATTTGATTGTTTTGGATTTTTATTCTATCTCTGCGATTTGATATGTGAGATCTTGTCAAATCCTATGATTTGATAGATGGGTTGATTCGTTCGATCCTTGTGTTTTGATTGCTAAATTTTCTAAAATACTCCATATTTTGATCAAAAATTCCATTTCCCAATAAATCAAATAGATCCTAATTTTTTATATATTGATACACATATATATGTATTTTTATTTTATTTTATAATTAAATTTTTAATTTTTAATTTTTTTAATTTAAATTTTTTTGCTCTTTATATATATATTCTTTTTTATTTATTAATAAATATTACAAATTTAATATTTATTATTATTTATTTTGTGTTTATTTTTTCATTTAATTTTTGTGATTCTTTTTTAATTTATTTAACATTACTTATGTATTATAAAAATATTTTCATGTATATTAGAAAATATATATTTGAAAATAGTACAAATAACAACATAAAAAGTTACACGTAAAAATAAAAAAAAACAAAAATTCTAATATATATTACCTCTAAAGTCTCCTCTTGGCACACTTGGTGATATACCAAATATTTCGTATCATAATTGATTACGAATCCTATAACGAGTGGCCCATTCTTTAGCTTCGTACAATGAATGTTCTCACCACCACATTGCGATGGGTGGTATATGGTAATGGGGGTGTAAAAAAACTTGCACAAGTTTCTGCCAACATTAGCAATAGTTATTTCTTGACGCTCTTGTTCTGGAACTGCAGGGGACCTTAATGGCAAGTGAGTAAAACAACTCCAAATATTCTCAACAAATGTATGCAGTACAAGATTGTACCTCGAAGTGATGATGATTCCTAAACTCATTGAGTCCATCCAATGTACCTCGGGTGTCGGCGACTGGAAGAAATGCAGTAAGTGTAGTAGATTGTCAGCCCATTCATTTGATGGATAAAGTCGATTATATAAATCCTTATTTTGTTGAATCTCTTCAATAAGGTCGTATCGTAATTGACCCCAATCTTTTTCGCCATACCCGATTAGTGTAGCTATTGCTCTGAATCCACAATGACCATCAGCTTAAATATCAATAGTATGAGAAATATAACGTTGATATGCCACATGTAATTTCTTAATATAAGTATCACAGATCGGTGGAAGTTGAGACTGATATGGGTTTATCACCTCCCACGGCCCTCTTTTCCCTAGAGTCGTTACAGTTAGTTGATTGACCCTAGATCCTGAAGTGGAAGCATATCCAAAAGAAGGTATGCGACATATGCTTTGCTTATCTCTGCCTATAGGTCAACCTCTATGTTCAGTGTTGTACGAAGGACTCGAACTGTGCTTTGAGATGGATCCGCCATATCGAGAAACTCGTTTATCATATGCTCTCGCATACATGGATACATCTCATCTAATATTTCAACAACGTTTGATATCCTGTTAGGTCGTGTTGCTTCACAATTGAACTCGTGTACGTGCATAGATAACCTGCAACACTTTGTATCAAAATTGGGATGGAAAGATGAAGATAATATGCAATATCATGCATACATGACAATCCATATATTATTTTGAATGAGCAGTTGCACATGCCGGTTAGTTGGTGAGATGTTTCGTCAACACATATTTAAGCTGATCATAAATGTACTCCATCGCCTCTACCGAAATTTGACACCTTATTTGATTAAAAATCTCCTCACACAAATGTGTATGCCAAGAAATGTTCAAAGATTTCTCGAATGATTTCTAAATTTCTCCAAACTAATTTATCAACATCTTGTGCATTTTTTCAAAAGATATTTGTAGGGATTGTACGGGCCAAAATTGGGCCCAAGGGTAAAACCGACATTTCCCTTCTGGGCCAACCGCGAGACCACAGATCCAGGGCCAACAATCGAAATCAGGCCCATCACCACTGACTTATCAGCTCAAGATGACCATTAAAGCCAACAGTTACAAAACATAAACACCATCATCAAAGCCATCAGTTACCAGAGGTAAATACCTTCATCAAATCATCAGTTACAGTGATCCCAACGGGTGGAAGAAAGACCCCACATCAGGTGGTCTATAAGGAGAAGAGATCACAAGGCCACGGGGGGGGGGGGATCTTCTCCATAACCCTCAGGATCTCTCACATATACCACCCTCAAGACAGTACACGGGAATCAAGGCAATCTCTAACCTTGCTTTTCCATTACTTACAGCTCGTCTTCATCACTGACTTGGGCGTCGGAGTGCCCCCGGCACCCACCACACCGGTGGGCAATACTCCCGCTCACTCTCCTTCTTTGTTTGCAGGATCGCCAGTGCCCCCTCCTTACTAAATCTCAATTGTAGGCCTCGGTGAAAATCAGCGTCTACAATTTGGTGCCCACCGTGGGGCCCTTGGCGATTCATAGCGTGCAAAGATCACTCTATCTACGATCTTTCCCCTACTCGTATGCATAACGCAACGAGCAAACACTAGATCTCATGATCACTTAATCAGCCATCCTCCAAGAATAATCACAGACATTGGAGCACATCTTTCCAACTTCCGAAAGTCCTGAGGCTACTAATCACCCCAACAATCCCATCATCTGATCCGATCTCCTAAAAACATTCAACAATGTGGCAAATGAAAATATACTATCAAATGACTATTCACTAAATCACCAAAAAAGAAGCCATATTTCTCCAGCCGACCGATCACAATAAGTCACCTCCTCCATGTGAAAGGAAATACAAGAATTGAAAGAGTGATTCTCTCTATCCTACCCCGTGCCAGACTACCAGCAAACGAACACTTGGATCATTCTACACACTTCCACCAGTCGTCAAGAGAATACCCTCATAATCCTTCATCATACCCAATCAACCAAGAAATGACAGGGATCAATCTCGATCTCCTTCAGACTACACGAAAGGATTGTCATCTCCTCTAGACCACACGAAAGGTCCAGACCTTTATATTGGTCTTGTAGACTCTCAGAAACCTTTATCTAACAGAGGGAGTGAATTCCCAAATGGGTCTGTATCCGGTTCATTCGACCGTTGTCTCGTGGGTCAGGCCTAGTTGACTGTAGACTCCCCGTATACCTTCATATGGTATGGAGGAGTGAAGACTTTCTTGGACCTTCATTAGGTCTAGTCGGCTGTAAACTCTTATGTACCTACGTAAGGTATAGTGGCACGCTGCCTGAGCTAATTGACATCCTACACAAGAAAGAAAATATGAATGAAACATGCAACAGAAATTTGCATGTGCATGGAGTTGTGTCTATGGAGGTGTGTCCAGTCTACGTTCGTTGATCATGAAGGGAGCATTCAACCACGCGTAACCTATAAGCTATGCATGAGCTACTAGAAAACCATACGTGAAAAGCCATGTACAATCGCCACGCATTAACATCCAAACTAAATGCACCATACCATGTGCAAAAAATGTCCAAACACCCAATTAAGTTCCACTTCACATGGGCTCCACATCACTGCCCAAGCAAAAAGAGTGAAGCCATGCCTAAAAAAAAAAAAAAAAAAAAAAAACTCAATGACCAACTGTGATGCTCCTACCGTCAATAAATATGGAATAACGATATAATATGGACATGGATCTTCGCATGGCTGTCCCTTTATCCTTACCTCCTTCCTTGGAGACCACTTGTGCTGCCTGCTCTTTCTTTCCTTTCAAAGAGCTCCTTATGTGCATTTCTGCCTGACAGCAAGCATTCCATCTTACAGTAATCCCTTCTTTCTTCTACTTGAAAAATTCCTCCCGGAGACCCTATTGACCGGATTAACTTGTCCACTTCGACTTCTCTCTTTCCTGTCGACTTCTTCGACTATGGATTTCGAGGTACGTCAGTCTGACTTCCCTGTGTTAAGCATATAGCTTTTCATTCGAATATGGGACACCAACTGTGATGGAAGGTTCCTCGGATGATTGCTTCTATCGACTGTCCTTCTCCATGTTGACTGGGGAAGCCTCTAAATGTGCAACCTGACTTTGCTCAGCTAGTGCTACTCTTTCTTTTGGCCTGATCTCGTAAAGAAAGGAAGGCTCATGAATGACCAATCCCGGGAGGAAGACCATGATTCTGCTATTTCTCGGTATAATATAAAGCTGGTCGTACTAGGCCATTAAGGTCTCACTACTGACTATGTTCATCTTTGTATCCCCAAGGAAATCCCATGCATTGGGATAGCAGGTTGGATCATCATCAAACACAGGAATGGGTGCTCAATCAATGGAATGTTTACTTTTAATAGCTACTTTATAAAGCTTCCAATCCATTTCTTATCAAATCTCAATCTTTACTGCGACATAAGTTGACCTTGACTTGACGGATTCCTCCAATTGAACCCACACTCAAAGGAGGACCACAAGCTCGAGACTCGACGAAACAGAAAATATCAGCATTAAGAAACGTCTTGGGGTTAGCAGTGAAAGAAAGAGCTCTCTCATCCCTTCTGGATCGGCCGAACTACGATCGTCTCTCTTTGGCGCCTCTACCCGACTCCCTAAGCTCTACGCTCTGCCACTCACTGTAGTTCTCCTTAAAGGACGCCCTCCGGCGATTGCTCACTAGGTACCAAAGAACCAATGCTGCGTCATGTGAACCCACAACTATAGTATAACGTGCGTCTCAAAAATAGTCGACCATGCCCCACGTTAAACTACTAATTACTGCACATTACTATACTAGTATACTTTACCATCCCCTCCTCTAGAGGATGAGCAATGTGAATTCATTATCTACTTTCGACTTCCTTTCTCTCGCCAATAGAGCAATCAACGAAACACATGAATGATCAAAGAGAGGTCGAAACAAGAGTTCAAAGTGCTGAAGCCCGGGATGAATATAACTCCGATTTCAAGCTTAGGGAAGCGTGAACACGAGCTGGACTCGATTATATGATTTGAGAATGTGTTTCACACGACATTGAGATAAGTAATTCACTCGACATTGAGATTACTGATTGCGCATAACGTGTATGTATTGCCATGGAAGTTGTATGGTCACAGTGAAAACCATGGGGCCGATTGGTACGTGTAGATGACCAAAGCGAGATTTGACAGTATGCACGTGTAGGAGAAGAGAGATTATATGATTTGAGAATGTGTTTCACACGACATTGAGATAAGTGATTCACAAGACACAACAAGGATGCAGGCTCAGCTTAATGAGGGTGCTCCAATTAAACATTTGTGAAGCCTCATCATAAGGCGAATGTCCCACTCGACCTGACTTGAGTAGCTTGACATTTGTTAAGGATTCCATTCGACACTACATATATGATATTTTAGATTGAGGAATGTAGACCCTTTATTGACCTAGGTCAGGTCCTTTTTGAGTGAGGATGGCCGATTGGGGAATAAAGACCCTCACTGACTATTGTCAGGTCTTGTAGAGTGAAGAGTAAAAGCACCACATGGACATTCATTAGGTCATTTTGGTAGTCCACTCGACACAACCCAATGATAGTCTGATAGAGTTCTTTCTTTATTCCAAATAATTTTAATTTTAATAACACTTACAGTATCATATTGTATGGTTCCACTCTACATATATGGGATGATAAAACATCTTGTTCATTCAATTCCCATACAACAAAGTGGATCGTTATCGAGTATTGACTCTTCCTCAGACGACATGAAAGGTTAGTAATCATCTCCATGCTACATTCATTTAATTCTGCCAACTCCAGACTACACAGGGAATCTATTATCATGCCTAGTAGAATGAAGAACCTTCTTGGACCTCCCTTATGTCCAATCGACCGACCATTTTCAGGTTGTGTAGTATGAAAATTCTCTCTGACTTTCATCAAAGTACATTGTAGTATCATTGACCTTATTCAGGTCTTTTATAATTAGTAATGACCTTGATGGGCATCCATCTCTTCCATATTACATATGAAGATATTCATCTCTTCACTACATATGGAGATTATCATCCACTATAGACAATAAGGATGGATTTCATCGGAAAAGCCCCATGAACATCCAACAAGTTCATTCGACCGTTGTCTCCTGACCTTCATCAGGTCAGGAAGAATGAAAATTTTCTTGGACCTCCTTTAGGTCCAATCGACCAACCTTTATCGAGTTAAGTAGTATGAAAATCAAATCTAGTAGAATGAAGATTCAATTGGACTTACATCAAGTTCATTCAACCATAGCCCTATGGACCTATATTAGTTTCGTTCGACCGTAGACTCCTGACCTTCATCAGGAGTCTCATGGACATTCATCAAGAATATTGTGGTATGTAGAATGAACAACTCTTCGACCTTTCTTAGGTCTAGTAGAATCAAGAATGACCTTGGACTTTCATTAAGTTCATTCGACAGTAGAATAGAATTGACATTGATGGCTTTCATCAAGTTTATCAATGGTAGTATCGTGGGTCTTGTATAGTGAGTAATTACTTCTTTGGACCCTCTTCAAGTCCATTCGACAAGTTCATTCGACAGTAGTATCATGGACCTCCATCAGAACTAGTAGTATGAGAATGAAAGATTCTCATAGACCTTCAGGTTTAGTAAAGATCCTCATTGATTCATATTAGATCACGTATAATGAAGAATGAAGACCCTCGTGGATCTTCACCACATGTGAAGACTCTCTTGAACCTTCGTAAGGTATGCTGGAGTGTGTATACTTTCTTGGACCTTCATTTGAGTATAAACTCTGATGTACCTTATTCAAGCATTATAGAATGAAAATTTTCTAAGACCTCGATCAGATCTAGTAATTTATAGACTCACGTCGAGTCAAGTTATAGACATGAACTACTCATGTCGTATGATATATCTTCCTGGACTCATCAAGTCCAGTCGACTGGGGACATCCCGCATAGACTCATGTCGAGTCAAGTTATAGACATGAACTACTCATGTCGTATGATATAACTTCCTGGTCTCATCAAGTCCAGTCGACCGGGGACATCCCCCATAGACTCATGTCGAGTCAAGTTGTAGACATGGATTACGCATGTCGTATGACTTATATCTTCCTGGACTCATCAAGTCCAGTCGACCAGGGACATCCCTCATAGACTCATGTCGAGTCAAGTTGTAGACATGAACTACGCATGTCGTATGACTTATCCTCCTGGACTCATCAAGTCCAGTCGACCGGGGACATCCTGTTGGGGTTGGTGCTCAGAGCGCCAATCCGCACCGTATTTATGTCTGATTCATGAATACGAAATCCACTTTTCGCATAATACTACTTATTTAGTGGTTGCACCTCTTGTTCTTATATATATATTCGATCTAATTACTATTAGATTGAAACTAAATGTGGTTTAGTGATATGTATATATTAGACAAAGGCCCGATAATATATAATGCAGTACACAGTTACAAAGTTAGTTTGTAATTGACATTGGGAAGTGTCACTGTTAAATGTATATTATCAAATAAAGTTCCTGGTCAAGATTCACTAACACGGGTCGGTTAGTCAAATCTGTTGAGACCAGTACATGTCGTATATCGGGACTCGGTCCGATGGTTTATCCTAATGAACCATGAGTATGCGGAGACTCGTATAGACATGTAGGTGTTTATAATAGATAAACACTGAACGGCTCACCGAAGATTCTTAATGGATGGTACGCCAACGTCAATAAGAATCTTCTCTGGTGAGTAGCATAGTGGTCCTTCGACTTGAGACACCACTGTGGATGTATGAGATATCCTCCACACTTAGATGACAGTCACGTCACCGATCTATTTAGATCAGACCTCCGCCTATTCGTTGGATGTGGACTGATCCTCAGGATATCCTGTGTGTGTCAAGATAGGATCCGTCAGTTCTGTGTACAGAGCATAGGTAGTCCATATATAATTAGCAGTCTGTTAAATCTGTGGCCACAGTATACTTCGGAAGTAAGTTCCGAATGTTATTTAGAGATTGCTAATGAATACGTCGACGGGATAATACTTATAGAGATTTGACGTTTACATCTATATCTCTGGGATTATCCGGATACCTGTGACGGAGAGATTATACGTATGCAATGACCTCGACCTGTATGATTCAGCCAGATTATCCGTGATCGTCATAATTTATGGGTGGATAAATTATGGACACGAAATTATTTTTCGTGACGGATATGCCTGAATCTAGAGAGTCTCAATAATGAAATATACTCGTAGAGCTCTAGGGCAACTTTTATGAATAATGATGATTATTTATAAATCGTTTAAACGTTAAACGAAAAATACATGCGAACGGGCCGAACCGTCATTTCCTAATTAATGTGTATTTGTATTTAATATATGATATTATTAAATACACATTAATTGATTGTCAAATAAAGGTATTTGACATATATCATTAATATATGTATTTGAGATATTTAAAGTAAATATAATACATATATTTGAGATATTTGTATTTAATTAATTATTTAATTATTTAATTAATAAATAATTTTAATTAAAATATAAATATCTTACCAAATGATAAAGTTAGGAAATGATTATAAGTGTAAAAGTTTAACTTTACATTAAATGAAAAAGGTAGTCAAATTGGATTTGACTTCTTTGATATTTGTTTTAAATAGTTTAAAATTAAAATATCAATTTCCTTTTCTTTTTCCTTAATTTCGGCCATCACCTTTTTAAATATAATTGTTATATTTTCAAGTAGCTTTTGTTGACTTATGAATTTTCATTAAAGTGTGTAATGATAAAATTTGCAAGTTGATTAAAGTAGCTTTAAATGAAACAAAATAATATCTAGATATTTTATATACCTACAATTTCGGCAAGGGCTATTTTTGTGAGTATATATTATTTTTTTTCATTTTAGGGTTTAACAAGTTCATTTGATACAAAATAAACATAATAGAGTTGAGAGAAAAAGGCTTGGAGGCTAAAGAAGAAAGCTTGGAAAAATCATGCTTTTGTAAGTTTTTCTTTAAAGCTTTCAACATAGAAATTTTCTAACATCCTTAGCTTCATCTTGTGTTGCTTTGATGTGGTCTCTCTACTTATAGTTTGTGTTTTAATTGTTGTGAACTTGAATGAAAGATGTGTGTATGTAAGTAGCCTTGAAATGGTTTCAAAGGCTTACTTTTGATTTTTGGAAAATCAAAGTTGCTAATCTAGAGTTGTTGATCCACTCTTAAATGACCTAGATTTGATCTATAGTTATTTCATTGTGTTGAGACTTAATTGGATGAAAGAATGATGATTAAAATGATTGATTTAACCAATTTGGTCAAATTTGTCCAATTTGAAGAAATTGAAAAATTAGGGTTTTAAGACCTTGTCCAAATTTGGGGATTTTCATATATGTTGTGTATTTGGATGTGTATATGATATATACAAAGTTTCATGTTGATTGGATTTCATTTGGATGTGTCTTGAAGCATGAAACCAAAAATGCACAAGTTGGAAGCTTAATGAAGCTCTCGGCCAAATGGGTCAATTGGGATTTTTGTTGCCTTAGGTGTTTTGATGTTTTGAACATGCTAAGTTCATCTTAGAAATGATTTAGAATCATTCAAAATTGATTAGATCAATTCGGACTAAAATGGACAAAATACCAAGTGTAAGGGTAATTCGGTAAATTCACTTAAATATGATTTATTGAATTTTATTTCATGATTTGATTATTGGATAATTAAATAAATATGTTTATTTAATTAATCCGAGAAAAAGTTTTGAAATCGGAAAATTTGATTTTCCACCGCTTCCGCTGCATTACCGATATTCCCCCTAAAAACCCCTACAAAATGGTATCAGAGCGAGTCTGATTCTAGGCCTCCATAAATGATTAGCTTGTTTTTATTCAATGTTTAATCATGTTTTCTTGACTTTATACATGCATGTTATAATCTAATTTGATTAGATTTAGGGTGTATGACACTTAATGAATATCCCCGCTAAATAAGGTTTTAAGGTAACTAGTATTTGGAATACTTGTTTCTTGGTCCGTCTTGTCAATACGGTTTATAAATATCTTTTCGTTGACTACATCCGAGACCGTGCCTCTGCTGTGAGGATGTAGCTGATAGAAATTTATTTATGCCGGATTTATATTAGATAATAGATAAATTCAAGCGAAAGCGGAATCCTGAACGTGCCCTAGCTGTCAGGGTTACGCAAGTAACTTGAGTTTATCATTGACAAGTTTAACCTTGGTACGTCTCCTTGTGGGCCTGCCTTCGCAGCGACAACGAGAAACGACCAGGACCGGAACCCAGGAATCACTAGTGAGTGATTGACAATGAGTTGTCTACCTGTGAATATACGTAGGCGAGACCGTGCCTCTGCTGTGAGTCGAAATATATTCATGGGGTCCTCTTCCCATTATGGAATTCGATTTAATTATTGAATTCTCGTCTTTCCGTTGGGGATTACGGTATTACGTAAAATAATGGGAGGCATTGCTAAGTTTAAAATATTCCATAACTTAGGCAGTGTGTATTATTATGGAAATTGCCGCTTGTTCGTTTCCTTATTCTATTACTTATATAGAATTGAACTTTTGATTACTGCATACATATTTTGATATGTTATATGACTTGACACTTGGTTGCAGTTTTTTCTAGAATAGGTTCTAGATACTATTAGACTAGGATATTATTAGATTAGTCTAAACCATCGGGAACTGTTGTTCCGATTTTCTTCAAAAATCAAGATGGTAATGACTTAGTTTCTAAGTCATGATAGATAATCTAGATAGATATCCCTTTTAGGATATAATAATGTAGAGATAATAGTTTCTTATGCAGTAAGAATTGACTTGAATTAGTTCGTGTCACGAAATTCTTGACTGACATTAAGAAAGCCCCATTAGGTGTTTGTTTATCTAGTAATGATGTTTCTTAGCTTTAATAACCTATAGAGGCAATGTGTTTGACACAATTTGCTAATCAATTATTTGCAATTGTTGTGAATAGTTGAATGCAAATAGTAAAGCTAAAGAAAGGAGATGCGTATAGTTGTGTATAGAAAATATCGATTTTCATAATGCTACAACTATAGGTATTGTATACCAGATCTCCCATCTAGTTATTTGAAATATTAGTTAATGATTGTTTTTGATATTTGATATCATAACTTACGACTATTTGATAGTTACATGTTCTTTATAAACAATTGTTATATATATTCAAAATACAACTGGTAGTGTCATTAACGTAGAGATAAACATTAAGAAAAATTATTCGGTAAAGTAAATATTTAGAACGGTGCTTTATGAGGTTTAAATCACTTAAGCATTAGATGCTTATTCGTATGGTAAAGGATGGTTTGATACTAGATCATACCCACATCCTTATCCGTTTAATGAATATTGTATTCAAGAAGGTGATTAAGATCTCGTTTAACCGATGATTTGTCATTAGACCACCAGATTTATTTAATTGATACATTTGATGTATGTAGTTTAATAAATTGTAATTGCTTAAGGTAGTTTTCTTTACTTCGTAACTTAGCTTATGAATTGTCATAACTTAGTTACGTGTTTCTAAAAGAACACATATTGAACGTCTTGATATGATCAAGAACTTTCTATCTGTTCTGATGAAACGTAGATTGAACATTTTTGATTTATTCAAATATATTCAATCTAAATTTTTAGAGAACTTTATCCTCAAAATTCATTACATGTCTTTGAATTGTTCAAAGATCTTTGATACGATCAAACTTATGAATTTAAAGCAATTAGTTCTAAGGTTATTCAATGAATATGATTCTATTCAATATTATTCTTCCACGATTCCATCTTGATGGAATTGAGCAGTGGAAGTAATCGAATCTTATATGATTTGATTCGTTTGATATTAATATTGTCGAATTAGTTTCAATACTCTGTGGTTATGCTCCAATAACACTAATCCATCTCTGTAATTAATGTTCCATTATTTTCTACAGTTGCATATATGATATGTATAGGTAGAAAATTCGAATCTTGAAAAGTTTGAGATTTGAATATTCTTTTATATAATAGTTATATAATGGAAATTACTTACACCTTTTAGGTATAAGTAAAAGTTTATCGTTTATTCTGTTTAATAGAATATTGTATTCTATTTGATAGAATATATTTCCTACGATCCTAAGTAATAAAATCGTTTTATTACTTGGTGTGTAACATCTGATGTTAAGTATTGTAGAAAAGACTTGACTTAATGAAGTCAAATGTGAGAATGATAAATTATAAATGGAACTACGTAATTAATAAAATGAAACAACTCTTATACATCTTCCGCACAAGTCCAATAGGATATCATAATCATTTACGAGTATTTGATACTTTATGATTCTGTTGTTTTCTTACTGAAGAAAATTATCCTATAACTTATAATGGAAGCGATATTTGATATCGATTCTGGAAGTTCACCATTGAACCATAGATCTAAGATTGTTCATAGCTTACTACGATCAAGTTTTGAACTTGATTAAGCTTTCATTATGAATTAGTTCATGATATGTGCTAATTGTTTGCGCAGCGAAAGCAATGTGAGCTTATTAAAGGTTTAACCTTTACAATATGACAGTGAGAAAAGTTATACTCAGCAATCTATTGTAGATTCTAAGGAAACTTATCTCTAGTCATACTAATTGAACAATTTAAGATCTGTTGGTTAATGTTGATATTAAACAGTACTTTTTAGCTAAAGAATGCAAAGTGGCCTTTTTTGAATGACTTATTCAAATAAGAGATCAGTTGTGGTTCTTTGTTTGAAGAGTTCATTCTGGAATGGCCCTAGAGTTTGTGTTCTGCTGAGATCGCAGTTTAGTGTGCTAGCTTATAGAGCCTATTGTAGACTCTGATAAGTCTTCTGGAAATCCGTATTCTCTATTTTTGATATCAGTCAGATTGTCTGATCTTGTCAAAGTATAGAAATACATATGTGCTTGAAGGGTTAGTGGGAGCGTACAAATTACTTTCTAGTGTTATATATCCTAACAACATTATCATTATTACAGTAATAATGAGATGTTAGTAAGGTAAAAGATTTACCTAAGTCTTCTTTATTCCGTGAAAGCAGTGGGAGTAGTCTCTGTATATTTGATATAAAGTTTTATATATGATATAATACTATGAGACTTGTGAGATACTCCTATTATTCGTACATTAGATATGATCTAATAAAGGACATTACTAGGCTATCTGTATGACAGTTAGTATAACTGTTTGACAGTTAATGTGTGTCTTGTATATCGTATTCATCTTCCATAAAGGATGATTCCTTTTTAGAAAGAGATATTGATTAGAATGTCTAATCAATCTTATGTATCATTTGATGATAACATAATGAATACTTTATAATGTGCGATTGTAGATATCGATTTAATCGTAATTGTTACGAGTTATTTTGATATCCTGTAGACCATATGATGGATCTTGAAAACACGTTCTTTGTGATCTTTGAGATATTAAGAACGAGTTTCTGGTTCATGGAGAATACAATCTACAACCATTAGGGTCATATTAGTTTTGAGACTAATTATGACGTTAGACTGTCTACGTCATAAAGAGTCACAAAAGATACAGTGGGAGTGTCACGAAGGATTCTACTAACTGAGTAGAATTAGAAGCAACTTATTAAGTATTGACTTATGAAGTTGCAAAGTGACCTTATAAATTAGAAGTTTTATATTTGTGTTGTGCTTGCGGTTGTCCGCATAGTATTTTGGATTTGATCCCTAAATACTTGGACAACTTGGTAGTTGTAGCACAATACCGATGTAGCATTAGAGTCATATTAATGTATAATCTAGATTATACAAAATATGAACAATGCTGACTATGGGAAACGATGGAGTTTGTTTGACAAACTCAATGATTCATAGCGGACTTGTTTCTTACTTAAGTACTGGTGAGCTTTTGAGGGCCATGTGCATATGATACACATTGAGACGTGTATATGATACCGTGGATTGGCATTAGAGCAAGTGGGAGAAATTGTTGGGGTTGGTGCTCAGAGCGCCAATCCGCACCGTATTTATGTCTGATTCATGAATACGAACATCCCCTTTTCGCATAATACTACTTATTTAGTGGTTGCACCTCTTGTTCTTATATATATATATTCGATCTAATTACTATTAGATTGAAACTAAATGTGGTTTAGTGATATGTATATATTAGACAAATGCCCGATAATATATAATGCAGTACACAGTTACAAAGTTAGTTTGTATCTTGACACACACAGCATATCCTGAGGATCAGTCCACACCCAACGAACAGGCGGAGGTCTGATCTAAATAGGATCCGTCAGTTCTGTGTACAGAGCATAGGTAGTCCATATATAATTAGCAGTCTGTTAAATCTGTGGCCACAGTATACTTCGGAAGTAAGTTCCGAATGTTATTTAGAGATTGCTAATGAATACGTCGACAGGATATACCTATAGAGATTGACGTTTACATCTATATCTCTGGGATTATCCGGATACCTGTGACGGAGAGATTATACGTATGCAATGACCTCGACCTGTATGATTCAGCCAGATTATCCGTGATCGTCATAATTTATGGGTGGATAATTATGGACACGAAATTATTTTTCGTGACGGATGCCTGAATCTAGAGAGTCTCAATAATGAAATATACTCGTAGAGCACTAGGGCAACTTTTATGAATAATGATGATTATTTATAAATCGTTTAAACGTTAAACGAAAAATACATGCGAACGGGCCGAACCGTCATTTCCTAATTAATGTGTATTGTATTTAATATATGATATTATTAAATACACATTAATTGATTGTCAAATAAAGGTATTTGACATATATCATTAATATATGTATTTGAGATATTTAAAGTAAATATAATACATATATTTGAGATATTTGTATTTAATTAATTATTTAATTGTTAAATAATTAATATAATTAAAATATAAATATCTTACCAAATGATAAAGTTAGGAAATGATTATAAGTGTAAGGTTAACTTTACATTAAATGAAAAAAGTAGTAAATTGGATTTGACTTCTTGATATTTGTTTAAATAGTTTAAAATTAAAATATCAATTTCCTTTTCTTTTTCCTTAATTTCGGCCATCACCCTTTTTAAATATAATTGTTATATTTTCAAGTTGCTTTTGTTGACTTATGAATTTTCATTAAAGGTGTAATGATAAAATTTACAAGTTGATTAAAGTAGCTTTAAATGAAACAAAATAATATCTAGATATTTTATATACCTACAATTTCGGCCAAGGGCTATTTTTGTGAGTATATATTGTTTTGTTTCATCTTTTAGGGTTTAACAAGTTCATTTGATACAAAATAAACATAATAGAGTTGAGAGAAAAAGGCTTGGAGGCTAAAGAAGAAAGCTTGGAAAAATCATGCTTTTGTAAGTTTTTCTTTAAAGCTTTCAACATAGAAAATGTTTCTAACATCCTTAGCTTCATCTTGTGTTGCTTTGATGTGGTCTCTCTACTTATAGTTTGTGTTTTAATTGTTGTGAACTTGAATGAAATATGTGTATGTAAGTAGCCTTGAAATGGTTTCAAAGGCTTACTTTTGATTTTTGGAAAATCAAAGTTGCTAATCTAGAGTTGTTGATCCACTCTTAAATGACCTAGATTTGATCTATAGTTATTTCATTGTGTTGAGACTTTAATTGGATGAAAGAATGATGATTAAAATGATTGATTTAACCAATTTGGTCAAATTTGTCCAATTTGAAGAAATTGAAAAATTAGGGTTTAAGACCTTGTCCAAATTTGGGGCTTTTCATATATGTTGTGTATTTGGATGTGTATATGATATATACAAGTTTCATGTTGATTGGATTTCATTTGGATGTGTCTTGAAGCATGAAACCAAAAATGCACAAGTTGGAAGCTTAATGAAGCTCTCGGCCAAATGGGTCAATTTGGGATTTTTGTTGCCTTAGGTGTTTTGATGTTTTGAACATGCTAAGTTCATCTTAGAAATGATTTAGAATCATTCAAATTGATTGATTAGATCAATTTCGGACTAAAATGGACAAAATACCAAGTGTAGGTAATTCGGTAAATTCACTTAAATATGATTTATTGAATTTTATTTCATGATTTGATTATTGGATAATTAAAAAAATATGTTTATTTAATTAATCCGAGAAAAAGTTTTGAAATTGGAAAATTTGATTTTCCACCGCTTCCGCTGCATTACCGATATCCCCCTAAAAACCCCTACACATCCCTCATAGACTCATGTCGAGTCAAGTTGTAAACATGGATTACGCATGTCGTATGACTTATATCTTCCTGGACTCATCAAGTCCAGTCGACCGCGGGACATCCCTCATAGACTCATGTCGAGTCAAGTTGTAGACATGAACTACGCATGTCGTATGACTTATCCTCCTGGACTCATCAAGTCCAGTCGACCGGGGACATCCCTCATAGACTCATGTCGAGTCAAGTTGTAGACATAGATTACGCATGTCATATGACTTATATCTTCCTGGACTCATCAAGTCCAGTCGACCCGGGACATCCCCCATAGACTCATGTCGAGTCAAGTTATAGACATGAACTACTCATGTCGTATGATATAACTTCCTGGTCTCATCAAGCCCAGTCGACCGGGGACATCCCCCATAGACTCATGTCGAGTCAAGTTGTAGACATGGATTACGCATGTCGTATGACTTATATCTTCAGGACTCATCAAGTCCAGTCGAACGGGGAACATCCCTCATAGACTCATGTCGAGTCAAGTTGTAGACATGAACTACGCATGTCGTATGACTTATCTTCTGGACTCATCAAGTCAGTCGACCGGGGACATCCCTCATAGACTCATGTCGAGTCAGTTGTAGGACATGGATTACGCATGTCGTATGACTTATATCTTCCTGGACTCATCAAGTCAGTCGACCGGGGGACATCCCCCATAGACTCATGTCGAGTCAAGTTATAGACATGAACTACTCATGTCGTATGATATAACTTCCTGGTCTCATCAAGTCCAGTCGGACCGGGGACATCCCCCATAGACTCATGTCGAGTCAAGTTGTAGACATGGATTACGCATGTCGTAGACTTATATCTTCCTGGACTCATCAAGTCCAGTCGACCGGGGACATCCCTCATAGACTCATGTCGAGTCAAGTTGTAGACACGGATTACACGTGTCGTATGACTTATATCTTTCTGGGCTCATCAAGTCCAGTCGACGGGGACATCCCTCATGGACTGACGTCGAGTCAACTTGTAGACATATATACACTGTCGCAATGACATATAACCTGACCTTCATCGGTTCAGTCGACTGGGTACTTCCCCAATGGCTCATGGAGTGTCAAGCTCATAACTTTTCGTCCCAAACGACACACGCATCAAGTACTCTCCAAGCCAAGGACTTCTTGACTTAGAGAGTAGGGGACAAACTGTAACGGGCCAAAATTGGGCCCAAGGGGAATGGTTAAAACCGACATTTCCCTTCTGGGCCAACCGCGAGACCACAGATCCAGGGGCCAACAATCGAAATCAGGCCCATCACCACTGACTTATCAGCTCAAGATGACCATTAAAGCCAACAGTTACAAAACATAAAAAACACCATCATCAAAGCCATCAGGTTACCAGAGGTAAATACCTTCATCAAATCATCAGTTACAGTGATCCCAACGGGTGGAAGAAAGACCCCACATCAGGTGGTCTATAAGGAGAAGGGATCATAAGGCCACGGGGGGGATCTTTCTCCTAACCCTCAGGATCTCTCACATCTACCACCCTCAAGACAGTACACGGGAATCAAGGCAATCTCTAACCTGCTTTTCCATTACTTACAGCTCGTCTTCATCACTGACTTGGGCGTCGGAGTGCCCCGGCACCCACCACACCGGTGGGCAGTATCCCGCTCACTCTCCTTCTTTGTTTGCAGGATCGCCAGTGCCCCCTCCTTACTAAATCTCAATGTAGGCCTCGGTGAAAATCAGCGTTACAGGGATGACATGGTATTTCCCAAATATAATTTCAGTCTCGAACGTGGAGACTCCGCCCTGTAATTTAAAAAATATTGTATTTTTTCATTAGAAAATTTTACAATAATGACTAAAATGTAAATAGTAAAGCAATAAAGTAACTGTACCTTTGACTTAAATTACTCCCCAGGTGCATACATATATCAATCCATGTTGAAACAAATCGATCTTTTTAAGGATGTAATCATGTCTCCTAAAGGTAATTTAGAGCACCATTGAATTGTCTAAACTCATCGCGCATCACCTCCCATTTTTGTCTACTAAAACCATTGTGTTGATGAATTAATAAGGGAGTGTCATTATGAATAAAAGAGTTTCCATTGCATACCAAGCATAGGACTGCATTTCCTCATTATGCACTGATTTATGTGCCAAATATAAAGAATGTGACGAGCAATGGGAAAACATTTTTCAATGACTTTAACGAGGTCCAAATCTCGTCTGAAACAAAAACTGATGGCAACGATGCCCCTTTTTCAATCATCAATTTCTTCAAGATTGATAATACCCATGTCAGTTGCTCTGCAAGTCTCATTACTAAGATATGTGAACATAAGCGAGTAAGTTCGCATTGTAGATGTGATATCAACAACCTCCAATAGTGGTATCCGATACTCGTTTGTCTTGTATGTGGCATCAATGATCAACATAGAAGGAAAGTTAACAGATAGCTCAAGGCTTTTAGGATGAACCCAAAGAATATCTGTAATTTCATTGGTGTCTAGATTTGTAAGATAATCAAGAAGGTAATTTTTCTTAATCAATTGATCCAAACCATATTGAATAGAAGTTAGACCACCCCATTTCACTTCTTTGTTTCTGGAAATAACGTTGTAAATGCTTATGATTCCCGTAATATTTGACGGGTCTCTTTCTTTTAAAACACTAAGAATTTCATGAGGTGCGGTGCTCTTAGCCATGTCAAGCACAAATTATTTCTCTAATGGTTTTAGCCTAGACGGAAACTCATGACCATCAAGATATTCTGCTACTTGATAGTTATGGAAACCGCATGTAACCTTTAATCCCCACATAACACCGTCTGGAGGTTTTGGTATACCTTGCAGCTCAAATGGGCATTCACATTTTTTTGTCCCACTATTTTTTACTATGGATTGACCTTCAACAAGATACCGTGGTGGTTTGTACTTTCCTCCTCTTTCACATATAAGATGGCACTTTGGCAGCTTGCCGGCTTTCAAATTAGCTGAATTTTTAATCACTATCACAATATTATTTTCTAGACCAACTCTTTCTGCCCAATTTATCATATCTTCTCTACTTTCAAATATCTATAATAATTAAAAAAAAAAAACGAAGATGTATAAATAACAAATATATAAAATTTCTCTACTTTAAAATTAAATAACGAATATACATTATACCATGATAATATACAACCTGGTCTGTAATAAATTCAGTTGTATAATCGCGGCTATTATTAGAAATGCTTTCCTCACTCCGAACTTCATTCTCACCTAACCAATTATTTGAAAATGAGCCTAAGTTATAGTCATCCATAATGTTTTCCTAAGATGATAACTATATTATAAGAAGAGAGAATGATATGTTGAAGAGGAAAAAGAAAATGAGATAAGAGGCTCAAATGATCTTACTTTCAAACTTGCAGACTACCTCTTTATATAAGAAATAAACACAAATAAAGCAAATAACTTTTAATAAAGTAAAATATATATGGATACTGATTTACGAAATTAAATAAAACAAACAACTTTTAATAAAAAAAAATATATAAAATCAAAATCAACACTACTTTTAATAAAGTAATTTTTAAAAAATAAAAATAAAAGTAGATATGGATACTGATTTATGAAATTAAATAAGACAAATAACTTTTAATAATGAAAATATAAAATCATAATCATAATCAACACTACTTATAATAAAGTGTTTTTTTTAAAAAAAAAAAAAGTAAAAGTAGATATGGATACTGATTTACGAAATTAAATAAAACAAATAACCTTTAATAAAGAATATATAAAATCAGAATCAAGACTACTTTTTTAATGTAGTTTTTTTTAAAAAAAATTTAATAAATATATTAGATTTATTAAACAAATAGACTATCAAAAAAATTATTTTATAAATTTATTTTATTTGGTTAAATTATATTTTTTATACAATAGTAGTATTAATTAAATTAAAAATGAATCAAAAAAATTAAATGAATAAATACAAAATTTATAATATTTATTAACAAAAATAAAAAAATAATTAATAAAATGACAAAGAGAGTTATAATTAGTATATAATTATTTTTAGATTAATAAATATAGATATAGAACTTTTGCCATGTATAATGATGAGGGAGTCATTTCACACAAAAGTAAGGACATTGTGATAAAATTGCAAGGGGAGAAGGGGGGAGTGGTAGGGGGAGGAGTAATTTACTTTGATTGCATGAGATTTTAAAGTCCTTTTGCTTTGGTTAATTCTGGTTTTGTCTGACTTATGTGTTCTGTTTGATGACATTGATTAAATTGAGGTACTATCCATGTTTTATTTTAGGTATTTGTTGTGATTTTGCTCTATCTCCGTAAAAACCTGAAATCCTTGTTTGTGAGTTTGTTTGATCTTTGTTTTATGTTTGAGGCCCTTGTGTTTGGGTTAATTGTAATTTCCCGGATCATTATTTTCTTTGAGACGTTGAGGATTATACTAATTTGAAACTCGACCGCCTTTATTTGGAGTCGATAATTATTTGATTTTCGCTCAATGTTGGTAATTATTTGATTTGAAGCCCGATGTTATTTTTAGGTTGTGTTATTTTGGAATTTAAAGACCGACCCCGATTATCTTTACGTGAGGTCGATGGTATTTGACTATTTTCTGACTTGAAGACTAACCGCAACTATTTTTGCCTGGGGTCGATGTTATTTTCCGACTTGAAGACTGACATCAACCATCTTTACTTAGGATCGGTGGTATTTTCTGACTTGAAGATATACCATTGTTATCTTTGTTTAGGGTCAGTGGTACTTTGAATTTGAAACCTAGCTATTATTATTCCTTTATACGGGGTTGGTGGTGATGGTGATTTGAAGACTGACTTTAGTAACTCCACCCGAGGTCGTTATGATTAATCTCAATTAATCGAAAGATGTACCTTCTAAGGTTGAGTATGTATGAGGTGTGATGAAACTGATTTCAAGGTACAGCTATGATGATGATTTTAAAAGAATGGAATCAAGACCGACAACAGACAAATATATGGATATGCATAAAAAAAATTGACTTCATAATTTTTGATTTCTTGACATCAACTCGTAAACTTATTGATATCGAGAATTAAGGGACATATAGTGTTATTTTTTCATCCGATGTGCAAGAAGACCTTTCACATGAAGTGTACTATAAGAAACTTTTCTCAGCAATCTCGACCACATCACAATTTTGTATCCCCGATATCAACTCGTAAACTCGTTGATACCGAGAACTGTAAGACTGATATGACGGTGGATTTTCGCACAAGTCTAAAATCTAGTCCATTGGAACATGGCTCAAACCATGACCCAATTGACTTGTTTTGTTTATTACTTGTAATTCCACATAATATCAGAATTTAGGATAACCTCGAATGTATAGCTAAACTGAATCCTAGACTTAACTAGTGAATGCCACTGTGCTCCTAAAACACTAATGAAATATTATCTGGGTAGGATGATAGATAGGTACTAGAACAGCTGCTGCCAGACACTAGCTCCATGCCAGACAAGCACTTAATGCTTATCAAATATTATCTGGATAGTAAGAATGTAAACTCAGCTAAACTGAATCCTAGAGTTAACTAGTGAATGCCACTGTGCTCGTAGCCCAGTGGTACTAAAAATGATAGATATAGACAGATCTCTCCCAAAAGTCATTTGGGTTCTATTATAAGAGTATCTATCTAACATTCAGGTGGCGTGACTATATAGCAGAATCAAAGAAATCACATCCAAATTTTATTAGACCAAATCGGTGCAATCAGATACATTACAAATAAACAAACCTAAAGAATCAGCAACACTAATGACGATAATAAGA
>SKCR01005267.1:0-26032 GCA_019454045.1 Zanthoxylum bungeanum | reverse complement strand
GTATGGGTTTCTGATCTAACCTCATTAAGATGTCAATCTTATGGAGGTGTACCATCCGACTACGTTTAGAGGAAGTGATACGAGGTATCGACTCCCTATCATGGCAAAATGCCATGAGTTCGAAAATGGATTCCATGTTTAACAACTATTTTGGATACTAGTTGTTGTACCACAAAGCATTGTGCCTATTGGTACATTATACGTCTTCAAGGAAGACATACATGGATGGCAACATACCAACGTACAAAGCTAGGCTTTTGACGGAAAGGTATCGTTATCAACATTGTGTTAATAACGGTTCAACCTTTTACCTGTTGCCATGGTAAATCCATTTTGAAGATGCTTGTTGATAACTGTATATTTCATTTGTGAAATATGTCAGTTATAAATCAAAATCGCTTTCCTGAAAAGGAAACCTTTTGGAGAATGTTTACAACATTCTGACGATTTTGTATAACCGACAAACAAGGTTTGCGGATTATTCAATCCATGTTTGGATTGAAGCAAGCATAGGGTTCTTGGAACTGACGTTTTGAAATAATCATAATAGTTTATGATTTGACTCAAAACGAAATAATTCTTGTGTATATAAGAAGGTTAGTGGGAGAGGGCACTGACAATGAAATTCCCATAAAACAATTGTCGAAAGCTTGGCTTTCATAGAAATTCTCCGTAGAATTCTGGGGAGTAACAACCTTTATTCAAGGAATAAAGATCTACTGGGCTAGATTTGGAGTTGGTAACACTCTCTGAGAAATTGTACATTTAAAATGTACTTATATTGGTGTCTCATACGCTTCGAGCATATGGAGTCACAATCGGGTCAATCCAAGTGATAGTCACTGGATTGAAGATCAAGGACATCTGTTAGTATCTTAGAGAACTAAAGATGTTGTCTTAAACTATGGAGATGGAGAACTTGAAGTGACTGGGATCACTGCTGCAAGTTTCCAAACCGGTAAATACTGCGGTACTATAAAGATTGAACACTGGGACAGTAAGCTGGAAATCTTCCGAGCAAGATAACTGTTGCCGAATTAACAACAAATACGGATTATTGCTGCAGCTGAGGCAGCAATAGAAGCCATTTGGATCGATAATAAATCTAATTAGATTAGATATAGTTCTGTTAGCAGCTGAGCTAGGCGTCAGCACAGGCTAAAGAATTAAAGGTCTCATCGACGATCCAGATATATACTTCTATATCATCTGATTCGTTCGGATCATACATCGTGGCGATGTGATGATCGTGTAAATCGCGTCAGACGATAATTAAACAAATCCGCTGACGAAAACCTTTCCTCAGCAATTTGAGCGAACCGTACATAGTTCAGGTGTAGGACACTTGAGTGACTCGCTACGTGCCAAGTGGGAGATTGTTGGACATTATGACCCATAGCGTCACTATTTGCACAGATCATTGTGTTGTTGTAGCAAATTAACTATGTGACAAAGAAATTGCACTCTCATCATTTGTGATTAGATCACCATAGATATATAAATGAAGAGAGGTCCCTATGATTAGTTCCTGGATTGAGATGATATGAGACAGTATCAGTCCACGAAGGATTAATCATTAAATATCCTAGCCGTAGTATTATCGAGACTGGACATCGATAATGCGGAATAGGCTAGTATTGCACTTGTGCGCGTTGTGAGGGCACAACGGCATAGTTCTCATATATATAAGTATTGGATACTTATGCAAGTGCGATAGGAGGTCGTGTTTCACCGATGGTACGGGAAACAGCTTCGCTCTGGATAGACCCCTCGGAATCCCATTGGTATTATGACTATGTGTCTATGGGAGGCCGAAATCGAGGTAGGTGTGTATAGTCTTAACCTGAGACTTGCATCGCTAATACTTACGATAATCGATAAACTTTGGTCTTGGTGGTAGGGGGCTTTAACCGGTTCTGTGTACACCACTTCTGGGTTTATCAGAGAGTCGTAGTGTATTGGGTGTGATGTCAAGATGGAAGTGTCACTTCAGTCATTTGGAGATGATGTCACGCAGGATACGGTACTAGTGCTCTTGAGTGTTGCGCAACCAATCGGGATATTGTGACCAGGTCATGTATATCCGATTATAGAGACTATGTTACCAGACATCCGACATGTGTTTCGGACGGGGCAGACACTTATCCAGCCCCAGCCCTAGCACGTGATTATCCGATACTGGGCAAATATACACAATACTACGGTATACTACGCTTGATACAGATCTATATATTCCTGTAAGAATATTTCTGGAGAATTGGGTAGGCATGGCGCTTTGCTAGAAGCCAACCTTGTCTGTAAATCGATATAAACGTAGTACGAGGTACTTACGTGTTCGGATAGTCCGACGATCGTATTTACTGCCAACATATCCGGAGATCTCATGGGTCGCTTCCTGAAGATTCACCGATGACGTATTACTCGCACTTTGATTAATCTGGGATTAATTAGAAGAGAGAGATAGAATTAATCTGGGATTAATTCGATGAGAGAGAAAATTAATCTGGGATTAATTACGGAGATATTTTATCTCGGATAAAATATCGTTAAAGAGAGAGAACGATTAATTTGGAATTAATCGATAAAATTAATATATTTGATATATTAATCGAAATTGGATTTCGACGCGGAATTAAAATTAGATTTTAATTCGGGCGAACGAGTTAATTTAGAATTAATTCGTTAGCGACGTGAATAGTGAATTCGCTAGGCGTAATCATTTAATTACGACGCGACGGAAAATTCGTTAATTTGGAATTAGCGAACCCGAGCCCGAGAGTGATTGCGAGCGCATTCGCATTTCGAATTCGAGTGCGGCACGCAAGTCACATCAAGCGTCAAATCGCTAGTCGCGTCAATCGTCAAATCAATTGTCACTTTGAGTGATATGACTTGACAATATGTCACTTTAATAAAGTGAAGACATGTGATGTGAATAGTGATGTGTAATGATTGAAAGCTTTTAAAAGGCTTGAGATGGAATATAACATTATTTTATTCCTTGCCTTTTTGACTTTTGAATTAAAGTTAAGTATATATATCTTATTTTATTTACTTGGTAAATAATTAAAAAATAAAGATATATACAAAAGCTTTTACTCTCTCTCACTTGTACTTGGTACAGTATTCGGTTTTGGCAAAAATTGGAGCCAAAACTCTTCATCTTTCTCTCCTCTTCCATTCACGGTTCTTGCCGATTTCTTCTTCATTTTTCTGGTTTCACGAAATCTTTGAGAAGCAAAAAGGAAGATGTTGAAGTGCTAGCACACCTTGGGTTATACATAGGTGATAGGGAAACGAATTTGTGAGCTTGGAAAGCTTGAAGCTTGGAGCTTCAATGGAGTCTTGCATGGCCGAATTTGGAGCATCATAACAGCCCCCACCGGCAGTCCACTGCAGTCCAAACCAGTCCAAAACCGAGCTTGATGGAGGCAGCAACATGCAGTGCGTTTTTGGTCTTGTTCTTCCTAGCATCAAACCCATCAATGTGAGTATGAATTCCGCCTTACTCCTTTGAGTATTCAACTCGTTTTTTATGCATTGTTTGTGATCTTGTGGACTTGATTAAACTCCAACAAAAATATGGTCTTACAAAAAGACTTAGAGTTTTGTAGATAGAAAAGCTTTTTTAGAAAAGTCTTACATAAAAGTTGTGCTTTCATATAAGAAAAGAGTTTTCAGAAAAGATGATTTTCTGGTGACAATTTCAGTTTTAGAACCAAGAGTTTTTATAAAAGCACATTAGTTTTGTTTTAATCATCCACTCATTTAGATCGTTCAATTGATCTAACCCCCACCAGTTTCTTTGTTTTGTAGGTTGCTCGGAGGACGAGCTCGGGAGGATAGATACTGATGGCAGTCACTAGGGTGTTCGGTCCACCAGGTCAAGTCAGAAATAGAGTTCAGTCAAGTCAAGTAAAGTCCAATCTCAGATATTTGTATAACAAAGTTGTGTACGAGTATTCATGTATAGAGTTGTAACATATATGATATTTTTTGTTCAGTCGTATGTATATTATTTCACAAACTATGTTGTGGAATTGGGCATTGATCCCATATCTGAAATTATGTTGAGGAAAGTATTTGTATTGTTTGTAATTAGAAAGTCGGTGGCTTAGGGAGATAGTACGGCCTATTCCCTGTCGGTAGCATCTCCCAGATTGGGGATGCTACACCAATTCACAATAAAACCACCATATCCTTCAACACACGTCATAACTTGTTACACCATAGGATCATGGAAACAACAAGCTCATAAATAGGCACTCTAATTCAGTTAAACATGCAAAATGATCAAAACCCAAACTTAGGTTTTCCATGGGTTCAAAACCTAAGCTTGAGTAATCATGCTAAAATTGAACGCAAACACTAAAATATATGATAGTGAGCTTACTTGATTCATTTGACACTTGGAAATGCAAGGAAAATCACTAATTTCGACTTGATTTCGAGAATAATGTGGGCTGTATTTGACTTTATATATATTAATAAAATAACATCAAAATAATAAGTCAAATGTTATATTTGTGTAGAAATTCTCGTTACAATGTAGTGAGGCTTGATTTAAGCCCAAATTTGACCTAGTTTTGTTCGGTATTAGGGAAAATTCTTATCATGAAGATTGTACCCATATGTCTGAACTTGCCAACGATACTAAAATCACTGAAAACTATATATATATAACTCAAGATATGGTCGAAATACTGAAGGAGGTTCATGAAAACAGATAAATTAAAAAATGTATAGAAACTTTGTGTAACATCCCCGATCTGGAAGATGTTACCAGCATGGAATAGGCCGTACTATTCCCCTGAGAATTTGAATTTTTATCTAAAAAATCAGATTTATCATTAATTGCTATGAGACCCCTACACTTTACAAATTAATCATTTTGGTCCTTAAATTGTCAAATACATATTTAATTGATTCCAAATCAATCCCAAAATAATTTATACAATTTGCAACATAAACCAAAAACTTTTCCAGAATTCCGAAATTGCCCAGATTTTTCCAGAATTACGAAAACAGCCTAGATTTTATATTAATTATAATTTGACCCAATTTGTTCAAAACACATCAAGATCAAATCCAATCAATCCCAAATTTGACATACATCAAATATACATCAAATTATATCATATATATTAAAAGCTCCAAAATTTGAATGGGTTAAGAACCCTAATTTCACAAATTACTCAAATTGAATAATTTACATTAAATTGATAAAATTCAACACTTTAATCATCCAATTACCACACCATTCAAGTCTCACCATCATGAAATTAATCAAGAAAAATTGTAGGTTAATTATGAATGGCTAATCAACTCTAGAATGGCAATTTTAATTTCTAATTAATCAATTAAGCATAATTACACCTAATTAGCTTAATTAATTAAACATACATGCTAAACACCTTAAAACAAGATTACAACCATATAAATTACAAACTTAAAGAGTAGAGATTCAATCTTAGCAACACAATAGAAGATAAGATTAATTGAAATAATTTTCATGTAGAAGAAAGTGTGAAAAACTTACAAAATTCCAAATCAAGCTTTGTTTTTCTTTCTTTCTTCAACCCCTTTTTCTCTCAACTCACTTTGTAAAAATATTGTGTAACTTGTCTAAGTATGAAAAATGAAACAAAACAATTTTTTTTAACCAATTCCATCTTGGCCGAAATTCAACAAAAATAATAAATAAATTCTTTAATTTTTGTTTCAATTTAATTGGTACACATTTTGCTAAATTAAAGTTAACACTTTAACTTTAATAAAGCAAAAAAAAAAGAGTTCCAATGGCATCATGCCATTTCCAAGCTTTAATAAAGCAAATCATTATTAAAAGATATTTATTTTATAAATAAATTTAATTATTTAACAATTAAATAATTAAATAATAAATATAAATATCTTATGTATTATATTTACAATAAATATCTCAAATACATATATTAATGATATATATCAAAAATCACAATTTGATATTTTATTAATGTGTATTTAATAAAATCAAGTATCAAATACAAATACACATTAATTTGGAAATGACTGTTAGGTCCCGATTGCATGTATATTTTGTTTAACCATTAAACGAGTTATAAATAATCAGTATTATTAATAACAGTTGCCCTAGTGCTCTACGAGTATATTTCATTAGTGAGACTCTCTAGATTCAGGCATATCCGTCACAAAATCTAATTTCGTGTCCATAATTCACCCACCAGTAAATTATGACGACCACAGATAAACTCACTGAATCATACAGGTCGATGTCACTGCATACGTATAATCCCTTTGTCACAGGTATCCGGATTATCCCAGAGATATAGATATAAAGGTCAAATCTCTATTGGAATAATCTCATCGACGTATCTATTAGCAATCTCTAAATAACATTAGGAACTCACTTCCGAAGTATACTATGGCCATATATTTAACAGATTGTTAATCACATGATGGACTACCTATGCTCTGTACACAGAACTGACGAATCCTTTCTTGATACACACATGATATCATGATCATGAGTCCACACCCAACAAACAGGCGGAGGTCTGATCTAAATAGATCAGTGACATGACTGCCATCTAAGTGTGGAGGATAACTCATAGATCCACAGTGGTATCTCAAGTCAAAGAATCACTATGCTACTCAACCCGAGAAGATTCCTATTGACGTTGGTGTACCATATATTATGAAATATTTGGTGAGTCATTCAGTGTTTATCAAATAAACACCTACACGTCTATACAAGTCTCCCAAGGCTCATGGTTTATTGGGATAAACCATCGAACCAAGTCCGATATACTACATGTACTGGTCTCAGCAGATTTTACTAATCGACCCGTGTCAGTAAATCTTGACCATGAACTTAATTTAAAGATATACAACTTATAGTGACACTTCTCAATGTCAATTACAAACTATATTGTAACTGCGTACTATGTTGTAAATCTTGGGATCTTTGTCTAATATATATACATATCACTAAACCAGATTTAGTTTCAATCTAATCGAAATTAGATCGAATACGTATATAAAAGACAAGAGGTGCTACCATTTAAATTAGTAATATTATGGAAAAATACATTGCTCGTATTCATGAATCGGACACAAATACGATCTGGATTGGCGCTCAAAGCACCAACCCTAACACATACTTCCTTGTCGTGACAACAATAACTTCTAAATATCCTTAAAAACTTCAGTTACTCTTCATATTTAAAGTATCTCATAGTATTTTATGTTATAACCAATAATCTTCACTTTCCTTGACCTGTGTTTACTTTGGGTTCTTCAGCTATTCTACTTAAATAACTTTACAGGATATACCTTATCCTAACAATTATTATCTTTTCTCAACCAACTATTTGACCCTCTCAGTTTTCCGCCTTACTAAACCTTCTTTACTCATAAGCTTCCTCTTTCTAGTCCTCACATTTATGACTATCTCTGGGTTTTGGTCTTCATGATTTATAACTAACCTCTCCAAGTACTCTTACTATCCACTAATATTTCTCATATTTATGACGTTATATTAGAGTAGTTCTCTCTTTATGGTGATTCTTCTTGATTGGCTAAGGAAGTTCGGGGCAAGATATCTATTCTAAGCCTGATTATATGTACCTTTATACTAAAGTTATGTTCTTTATTACTATGTTAATACTGGTTATACTATTCTGGTTTACTCTTCTGCACATTTGATTACTTTACTAGCACAATATGGTTACTGTCTTTCACATGACTTGTTCTTTATGCTTGGTTGCATTACTTGTAAATCTTATCTTTACCCGAGGTTCATTTATGAAAATTATACCTTGATGATTTATTCAATGTGGCTAAGGCTATCTCAAACCCGTGATGGTTTAGTTAAATAAAACTATGGCTAGTTACTTCTTAGAGATCACAAAAGTTAAAATATAGTAGAACTTGGGTTCTAATCCAACACTGAGAGTTCTCTCTATGATGTACTTATGTCTTCGCTTACAAAGCATTTTTCTTTTATTGTCGTCTCACCTTGACAGTTCTACTTTCAAATCTTATGATTAGTGTTTTTTTTTCATCTTTTGTCCTGCTCCATTCTATGCTTGAAACTTCTATAATATAAAGGTTTGGTATCCTTCATAGGTTTATCTATTTTATGGGGAAACTTTGAGGTGAATATCATGGTCCATCTCTGCTGTCGCGATCTATCAAGGGTTGTGAGGGTGGGGATCGATTCTGACGCCTTCCTAGTGGTGGTGATCTCATCAGCTATCCATGCTATGGTTACGTGTTCTGTTCATCTATAAATCTGGGACTCCCATGTTTTCTAGTTTCAGCTCCCACACTAAGATACTCTCACTAGGTACTATCTGAGTTGTCCATTTTTTCAACTTCACTCTTGATTCACTACCCGACTATCACTTATACTACCTCTTATCATGAGCCTTTTCTAGAATTATGCTCTCTAAATACTTCATCATATTGCTTTTATACCCTTTTCTACTAGTTTCTGTTGCATACCCTCTTAAGTCTTTATTCTTTCTCAAATTCCTTCTATACTTTATATGTTATTCTTCATTACAAAGTCTACACCGCTACTTAGATTTTATTCTCATCTTAGTCATTTTAACTCCTTATATCTTTATCCCAATGAGAACTTCATCAACTTTAATTACCTAAGACATCTCCACTCTATTTTCTTGGTTTTGGTGCTACTCTCTTCTAGTTATTCTTTCTCAATACAACGAGACTCCTATAAGTTTACTCCCTTAAGGATTCCCAATTCAATAATGGCCTCCAGGTTTGGGCTCAACTTATTGTGACTTCGAGTTATTCTATCTCATGTTCCTTATCTATATTCCTTTGAACTTCTTAAGTTTGGCTATATATCTATTTCTCGACTCGTTTATCATGTCAAATACACTCATTTGTTGGTTCTTCTCCTTATTGGGCTCTAAGTATAAGGGTGAATACTTGCTTTCTTTGGGGTTCTGAAAAATACACGTTTCTGATTGGGTGCCTATACACCTACTGGGGTCATGACTACTGAATAAAAGAGTTATCGCTCATACCGTTGGAATCTACGTCGGCTGCTCCAAGTATTAAAGTTTCTATAACTCCAATCAACTATAATGAGGTTTCCATTTACATTACTATCTCAAGCCATATTATCCATTGTTACTACATACACTTTACTTCCTTATTGCTTCCCGTAGCTTCCTTTATTATTTATTTCCATAACTTATTCTTCAATTCCATATTATGCTTCCAAGACTAGTGATGGCTTACTCACATTGGCTACTTCCTAGGTTTCTGCTCTTTGCTCTTGTTATAGGCTACATCTACACCGTATAATCTTACTATTCAGGCTAGTATTCTTTGCTAACTTCAAATTATCTCCCATCTCATAAATCTGTCATTTTTAAACTTTCAAGAATCTCTGTTAGCATTGTACCAGTCTATGGATTTCCGTAGGTATTTCTAACTTATCCATTAGGCTTAAGTCGGGTTCTTTCTTTTCTATCTCTTAAATCCTTCTTAGTTCTTCCATGGGTGGCCTATCATTCTGTGTTTCCTGTTTCTGGCTTAGGTTAAATCTTTACCGAATTTCCTTAAGGTTATGTTTATCTCAGCTGGTATATGGTGGAGTAGGAATCTTCGTATCAATGGGTGTCGGGTTTCTAATACTTTATACCCTGGTAGAGTCTAATACTCATGTGAGGTAGGTATGATATAGACTCCGTCAGGACAGCTTCATTTACTGGTATAGCTGAGAGATGAAGATCTTGATAAGTCAGATATTATTATATTGATTTCTTTGGTTAAGGTAACTAATCATTTATCCTTATGTGTTTCATTTTACTTGCTTACGGATTTGGGTTTGGGTACCTAGAACATCTACATATTTTGCGATAGTTTGGATTTTACTAGAAACTCTATTGACTAACCCTGATCTTTACTTCTCTTTTTATTTTCTGACTATTTTCGCTATTCGGGGGAAACTTTGCTATCTATAAGAGATACTAATGGCTATTGGGTCTACCTGAAGAAGCTTTCTAATGAGAAAAGGAATTTTAGTAGAAAAAGAAGTAATCTTACTCAGGTTCACTCAATATTTTACTCTTGTTCAAACTTGCTCTATTCTCCTTAGTATTAAGGTTCTGTACCTTCTTACTTATCTGTTTCTATATCTTTACCTCTTTGTGATTCTAATTGCTTAAACATCTATGTCTTTATCCTTTACCTTTCTTTCTAGCTTTTCATTTCTCTTTCTACTTTTCTGGGTGGGTATCCTTAGAATTTTACTATCTCATTCTATCTCTTTACTATTCATATCTCTGGCTGCTTAAATAACTATACATATCTCCTCACTTCTTATATCTTTCTCTTCCCACTTTCTAGGGTAACTATTCTTAGTACCAAATTTTCTGGTTCATTGCTAAATTTGAACTTCTACTAATAGTTCATGATGATTACAAAAGGCTCTTCAAAGAAAATAATTATTTCTAAGCAAAGATACTTAAATAGCTCAGGAACTCTTACTAACATGTGTATAGAACTTTGAGGACATACTCGAGGATCAGATACTGGAGAGGTAGTGCCTCGCATATGGGTATCCCGGACATACTGTGTATACAAGACCCTAGCACTCTGCCCACTGCAGTCACTGAATCCCGAAACTATGCTCTGATACCATCTTTGTAACATCCCCGATCTGGAAGATGTTACCTGCAGGGAATATGCCATAATATCCCTCTGAGCCTCTGACTTCTGACATATGCTATTCTTATCTCACATAGAAACTCATGCATGGGACCATTGCCCAACTCATAAATCATGAATGTATAACACTTTTAATACTACATACTCTGTTTTAATATATATTACAACTCAGACAATGAAATTCAATGTATGAGAAACCTTTACTATACAAGATATATATTACATGTCACTTCCTGACTCTAACTGAACTGGACTTTGTTTCTAGCTTGACCTGGTGGACTCCATACCCTAGGGACTGCTATCAGCATCCATCCTCCCGAGCTCATCCTCCAATAACCTGCAAAACAAATCATTGGGAGTGGGGGGAAGGTTAGATCTTTTGAACGATCTTAGTGAGTGGACGATTTAAAATAAAAACTGAAATACTATAATGAAAATGTTTAATTCTAAAACCAAGGTTCTTTTAGAAAATTATATTATATGAAAATCTTTTTGCTTGTTTGAAAACTGTGAACTATTTTCAGAAAATCTTGTCTGGAATCTCTTTTATAAAACTTATCTTTTTTGAAATCTGCTTTTGAAAGTCTGTTCTAGTAAACTTAAATCTGAAAGATATGTTCTGAAAACTGTTTCTAAAATGTCTATTTTTTGAAAACTGTTTCAAATATCTGATCTCTGAAAACTGTTTTCGAAAAACCTGATATCTGAAAACTGATCTGTCTCTGAAAAACTTGACGTATGGGGCCGTTACGTATCGACGTCCCCCCATACGACTAACTAGAGCCAGGAATGCAAATCCATGACATTGGGGCGTGACGTATCACCGTCCCTCAAAGCATGCCACTTCTGTCCCTAAAACTAGTGGTCTTGGGGCGTTACGTATCGACGTCCCCCAAGCCACTGAACTAGAATTGGGGGAGCAAATCTATGCTACCCTCCAAGCTCTGAAATTAGGATCTAGGGGCATCTACATGTGCACATGTCATATGTCAATTCCATGTCTGAAATTTGGCCTCACACGTCACGATGCGTGGCACCTTGCGTGTCGCGACGCTCAAGCTCCATGCGTCGCGACTTGCAGAGTCAAAATTTGCCTATAAATTGAGGCCGAATTCATTTAAAAAATTCATACTTTCTTCTGGGGATTTCCTTAAGAATACTAAGAAGATAATGTCTTGTTTGTTTATTTACAGCTTTCTTGTATTTAATTTTTATTTTAAGCAATAAATCATTCTTTGTTTTACTTTAAAGTATGAGTAGGTAACTTCTTTTTGCTGGGGTGAATGGTAAAGCTTTTATTATTATAATTTAGATTAATTTCCCTAAGTTATAATATATAAACTATCTTAAAACCTGACTTAATGGGATACCACCTTTATGGTCGGTTGGACTTAATTAAATTGATTTTAACCTGACTTAATTGGATACCGTCTTTATGGTAGGTTGGAATTAATTAAAAATCTGACTAAATCAGGATACCGCCTAAATGGTCGGTTGGTAATGTCATGTAAATTTATATATTATAATAAGGGAGATTTCTATATTAGAAGTAATAAAAGTCTATCCTCTAACCCCTAGTAGACACATGTTGTTCCGGGCTCGCGGCCCGATTGGGAGTACGGAGTAGTCCGCGGGGGACTAAACCGGAGAATAATGGAGTCGCCACCCAGTGTGAATCGGGACAAAGATTTAAGGCCGCACTCACCCCTCGCAAGGGAAGACCTCAAACCGTTGGGTTCGGAATGGTCCCTTACTTATGCCACTTGTAATAAAATGATTTGTGCAATAATCTAACCAAGCCTAAGCAACATATTTTTCCGAGTGTACAATAATCCTAAATTCACATACATGAAGATGAAGTTTGCATCTAAATTTGTATAGAACCCATGTCCAAGTTTGCATGCTTTCAAAAATACATCATTATAACGGCAATCATTCATGAATACAGAAATGCAAACAAATCATAGTGATACTAGCATGCGATATCAAAATAACGGTAAATATGCAATTTCACATTGATAGACACAGAAGCGCAAACAAATAGCATTCGGAATTTAAATGACGAATAATAAATAAATCAAAGCAACATAAAACAAAAGAATGCGTCGTTTACTCAAACGGTACGTGGAGTTGTATCCCGAGTACAGATCATACTACCGTCCATTCGGAATCGGCTATGAAATTTATGTCCGGGTTTCCATCCGATATATCGTGAGAGTTGACACATCTTTCATTTTATCCCAAGGCCACAACATACAATATTTCGTAATACATGCATATTTATCTACTCAAGGGCCACAACATACAATATTTCGTAATACATGCATATTTATCTACTCAAGGGCCCCAACATGCATTTTAACATAATAATCATGCGAACAATACTCAATAAATAATAAAAATAAAACTGAAACAAGTGTGAAAAATACCCACAGGTCTAACCTTTTTTGCCGACTTTCGGACTTGCGTTTCGCGGAGATCAGTAAGGTTAAAGATCCTCACTTTTCCGTTTCACTAGCTTAGCGTCTTAGCTCGCTGTTTTGCTGTTTTGCTTGTTGTTTGAAATCCGTTTGGCTGCTGTTTTCTCTGTGTTTCTGCTTACTGTTTCAGGTCTTCAAAACTATTGTTTTTGCATTTTTTAGAGGTCCATGGGCTGCTGTTTTGGGGTTTTTTTTTGGTTGTTTGCTCACTGTTTTAGGGTGGTTTCTGGGTCTGTTTTAAGGGGACTGTTTCAGGTTTATTTAGGTGGCAGTGTGAGGGAATATTAGGCTAATGTGTCCATGACTTTAAGAGGATTTTGGGGCTGTTCAGGGCAGATGGCGTGATGGGCAAAGGCATTAGGGGCAGTTGCTTACGTGAAGGGCTGAGTGCGTGGCTATTATGAGAGGTCTTAGCGTGAGTGGATGGCTTATGGTGTGTAGCCTAAGTGAAGGGTTATGGTGGCTAGGGTGGCTGTGGACGTGTGGAAAGGTGGGCTGCTAAGGGCGTAGTGCGTGATGAAAGGTGTCTCATGAGTAGGGTATTTATGTTAAGTGTAAAGGCTTATGAGGGGCAGGTGTCTTCTACGTGGGGTGTAGCGTTGATGTGTTCAAGGGATGCGTGTGGCTGAGGTTTTGTGAGTGGAGGGCGCAGGTGAGGGCAGATTACGTGAGTGTGGTGAGAGTGCTTTGTGAGTGTGGTGAAATTGGTCACTGCCGAGAGAGAAAAAAAAGCCAAAAGTGTTTAGGTTTCAATGTTTTTCTTTTTCGTGAATCAGCCCGGAGAGGAGTGTCTTGGTTATGGGTTGTTTATATAGAGAAGGGCTAGGGCTTCTCCTTGTCTCAGAAGGAAGAGATTTTGGCATTAAAGAGAGGATTTGATTTGGTGTTGGATAAGGAAATCAATGGTTTGAGGGGGGGGCAAATTTTGGTGAATTAGGATGGTTGAATATTTGATTGGTGTTCATTAGGCATTTAATTTGTTAGATTAGGAAGTCAATATTTTTAATTGGTTATGATTGATTTTAATTAGGCATAATATTTCTTTAATTTAGTATATAATATTTTGGATTAGGAAGTTACAATATGTGATTTATCTTAATTAGGTATGACTATATTTTATGTCTAATTTAATTTGGTATATCAATTAATTAATATTTTATTTAGTTAATATTTAATTTAATTAATAATGGATTTAATTTGTGTGTATTTTAGGGGCTATGGGCGTGTGGGCCTCTATTGGTGGGCTATATGTTGTGTTGGTTTGGTGAGTGGGCTTAGGTGGGTGGCAAGGGTTTTGGGCCAAGGTTAAAAGGTTTGCGGGTTTTTTTTTTGGCCAAAGGTGCTCTAAACAGAGGTCCAACAAGTGAGCTTGACGCTAAACAAGTGAATAAAGATCTAACGAAATACCGATTCCCTTCCGACGACCGTTTCCCGCAATATCCTTAACTAAAAAGGTAGTGCCTCCAACTGAGACTCATCATCGGGTTTCACATGCAAAAATGCAATGCCTACAGTCGCCCCCACTTTGATGGGATTTGTGCAGTGTGTGACTTTGAACAATCCTATCAAAGTTATGTAATGCATTTTCACTTACCTGGCTCGTCTGCTGCCTCGAGATGAGTTGAGTTGATTTTGTTATGAGGTGGTCCATTCTCGAACCGGGTTGATGAGAGGTGGTCCATTCTTGAATCGTTATTGTGAGGCGGTCCATTCCCGAACCGTGCTCCATTCTCGGAGTGTCATTCTTGGTTTGTTCATTCCCGAACCTTGATCCATTCTCGGATTACCATTATCGGATTGTTCATTCTCGAACTTTGTTCCATTCTCGGATTACCATTCTTGGCTTGTTCATTCTCGAATGTTGTTCTATCACGGAGATAGTGCAGAGAGGCGACGTTACCGTCACAAAGATTGCATCCGCAGAGAACCTTGCTGATCCATTTACAAAGACCTTGCCGGCTAAAGTATTTGATGGTCACCTAGATGGTCTAGGTTTGCGAGACATGTCTCATTTGCTCTAGTGCAAGTGGGAGATTGTTGGGATGTATGCCCTAGAGCTACATGTGATGTAAACGGCTTCATGTGTTTAGAAATAAAAGGATGCATTATTCATTTATCTAATTGTTTGTTCAATTTGGCATATTGTATATCTTCATAAATACCGTAGATTACTTATGTACCTTCAGACTTGGTGTATGAACGTCATGCATCAGAGGATTTAAGACTGAAGTTAGTAATCTTAAATAGTTAATAGAGAGCAAACAAACCGGGTACTTTGTTTGTGGTTTATCTATAGCTGCGGTCCATTCTATATTTGGATGACGATATTAATCCGGATCGTCCATGTAGAGACATGAGAATGGAGGCACCTTGTATGATGTGATCATATAGGACTGGGCCTAAATAGAAATGACATTCTTATAATATCCGTTAAACAAAGAAAGTCATTTCGATCTACTTGATGGTCATATATGGATTGATCTTAATCCTGAGTATACTACGAACTCCTGCATAACGGGTTGTGTCCTTTGATTTACAAAGGTGAGGTTGGTGTAGCAATCCCAACCAATAACTACGTACTTTGGGGGCATAGTCTGTTATGTAGCTGGGAACATTTTACATAGACATGGAATTCACTCCTTGCGAAAACTAGATGAATATATCTCTTAAGGATTGATTCGGTACTTGAACGATTAGAGCGCTCAAGTCTTTCTATTACGAATAGAAAGATTAATATTCATAACAGTTATGAATGAATCGTTCATTAGAGAATCAATGGTACTTAAGATAAAATAATTAGAGGGGTATAACGGACATTATGACCCAGCTCTAATTACGAGATATTCGTGAAGGATCAATTCGTATGCAATGACTATATCGGTGGACACCGACTTTGTTCGGCCTTATATTTCATCTACGGCGATGAGAGTGCAACTTCGGGTTTTTAGGGGAATAACCCGGAGTTAATAATTCGTAATATTTAATTAAGAGCTTAATTAATATTTCGAGATTATTGGAGCTCAGAACCGTAGGTCCACTTAGTCCCCGTGCTAGCTCAATTTACTATAGCAGAGCTAATATAATTGGATGGTCCAATTATATACTCACAAAAGAATAAATATTATTAATATGATTAATAATATTAATTATATCACACTTGAGACTTTATATTAAAAGTTAATATAAAGTATTAATAATTATATGTGATAATTATTAAATTAGAACATTAAATTATATATGATATAATTTAATAAGGCTAAGAATTATTACCAAGGTAGGATTCCTTATTGGATAAGGAATAGGATTTGTTTGTTTGGGAAACAAAATCAAATCCTAATTAATCCCCCCTTGGCCGAAATTTGGCATTCCAAAAGCAGTAGGATTGGTTTGTTTTGGAAACAAAATCAAATCCAAATACATTACCCCTTGGCCGAATCTTAGGTGTCCTATGGGGAGTAGGATTTGTTTATTTTGGAAGCAAAATCAAACAAGGATTCCTACCCCTACCCTTGGCCGAATTCTACACCTAATAGGAGACTAGTGGTTGATTTGTTTTATGAAACAAATTATCCACAAGTATAAAAGAAAAATTATGATTTAATTTTTCAAATCTAAGTCTTTAGAAACCCTAGCCTCCATCTCCTCTTCAAGCTCTCAAGAGTTGAGAAACATTATTGAAGAACCTGAAATTATTTCGGTGTGTGATCTTAATCTCTAAACCGTTTAGAGATTAATCTGTGAGTGTAGCCCACACTACCCTTCGTTGGTAACGAGACATAGCTCGGAAGACCGATTGGCAGATCCGGTCGTTGATACACACTAACAGTAAACTCTCGGCAATATTATGGGATGCTTATATGAAGACGGTCAGCCACTGCATATTGATACAGTGTGCGTGCGTTGAAACCACGTGAATGATCAAAGCAATTCACGTCAAATTGCTTATGTGATTGTGCGCATATAATATTGATGGTAGTGGGATCAAAGTACTCTTGATTGGTGCATGCATGAATTAATAATTGATGAGCATTAAATTTATTAATTTTTTTTTTTCAAAGTCTGCACGCCCTTGATTGCACATTTTATGCGCACAATCATATGGTTTAGTCTTGTGAGCAACATGCGTACGTGGCTGTTTGAAGTGAACGCATGGGAGCCGGACAGCTAAAAGGCTTTGCATGCGCATTTGAAGAGAAATCACAGTGCAATCTTTGCAAGCCATTCGGGGACTGTTTCGGGGGTATTCCGGGGCTGAAATATTGTCTAAAACAGAAGCAAAACATCAGTGAACTCACTGGTATGGTTCGGCCAAAGCGAAAGGAGAGCAGACAAATTTTTCAAGTTCGGTCCATGAGCCTAATCGCTTCCGCTGCGCCAGGGAAAGCGTTTCCTACAATTGGCATCAAGAGCGAGGTTGAAAAATGCTCTTAACCCTTCACTTTTTCATTTAAAGTTTCTATTTTAATATGTTTATATGAGTTATAAATATGATATGCATGTTTAGATGAGTGGGCACATTGTGATATTCATGTGATGAATGGTTTTGTTATTTCATGTGATGAATGGATTTTGCATTGGTCGTAAATTTTTCTAGCTCTTATTTTTGTAGTTGGTTTTGGTTTTGGGATGTAAGGCCATAAGGCCATTGTTTATATTTGTTGTAATTTTAATTTTCAATGTAAAGTTTCAATTCTTTGTAATTTGGAGCACTGAAGTCGCAAAGAGAGCCAACACCACTTTGGAGCCGGATTTGAAGGCCAAGGAATGCCTTGGTGAATCTTTTGTACTAATTAGATTAGTATAGAAAAAATAAGATCCCGGTCAATGCAAAATAATTTTTATTATGTTATATGTATGTTTATTTCGAATTGTTTGAATAACATGTCATATAGCCTAGGGTGCCCACTCGTGCATTTTACTTGTCATAACATGTCATAGATGCATTATCATTATAGACATAAAATTATGATTTTATGTAATTTAAAATGTTTAAGTTAGAAAATGATATGCATTGAAATCATTAATTAGATTAATGGGATTAAGTGTCTAAAACTTGAATTCTAATACATTGGATTTTATGACGCATTAAGATTTATTAAAATGTTTAATTAGAAATTTGACCATTTAGAATTCTATGGTTTTAGACCTTTAAGTGCTTAGTATTTTAAGAGTTAAAATATTGTAGCTCACTTATGCCACTCTAATTAAATAGTTTAATAGAGTATAATTATTAGTAGAGACTAATAGGATATTAGTGACACAATTTTAATAGTTAAAATTGATTAGCTCACTTATGACAAACTAGTGTAAATAAATTATGCTTTAGCCGCCATAAGTTTATCCACACTAGTTAGGATAAAATATTAGATATTTTAGATAGAATCCTTAAGTTTAAAATAGTGAGTGGGAGAGGGATATATGACAGTACATCCCGCGATCTCCGTTGTTAGTCCAAAAACGTGAGATTCAAAAAGGTGCCTCGAGACGGCTTTGTTTTCGTCCCCTACGGATGGTGTCCATTTTGGGTCAATATCAAGTTTGGGTTCCGAAAGGATAGAGATTCTAGATGTATCTTGTGAACTGACCTACCCTACGGCGGCACTTCACTCGTTAAGTCAAAGAATCCCGAAACAGCGGGTTACACTCACAAAGGAATAATTAACTGTTAATGAAATCCCCCAACCCATTCGGAGGCTCCTCGCGCCTCACATTCTCAGAATTTCCCCCAGCACGGGGCACAACCATATTTGCCATTGCAGTAGTCAAGGCTTGCAACTGTTCGGTAATCTTGGCGAAACCATTTTCTAACTGATCTATCTGGGATACCTCGTTATCGGATGTACTCATATCTTTTTACCGGTCTTTTAGTGAGTCTTCACTCTTCCCCAACCCAACGGGAATCTATGATGGCTTTTTAGAACACAAGGGGTTAGGATGATGCGTGTATGCATGAAATGAATGAGACGCATGTGAAACAAGGAATATATCAATTTATTAAAATTTTAATACAAATTGGCCCATCATCATTTTAGAAGCTTTTGGGCTAACCGTTATAGGAATGAACTCGTCCCAGTTTAAATGGCCCAACAAGTTCACATCTCAGGCAAGAAGTCCAACCGTATCCAAATGATAATGTTCCTAAACACAAGCACAAAATGGCCCATCAATATTTAGAAGCCTTTGGCCCAATCGTCATAAAATACGTTCTTGTCCCAGTTTAAATGGCCCAACAAGCCCACAAAGGAATAATTAACTGTTAATGAAATCCCCCAACCCATTCGGAGGCTCCTCGCGCCTCACATTCTCAGAATTTCCCCCAGCACGGGGCACAACCATATTTGCCATTGCAGTAGTCAAGGCTTGCAACTGTTCGGTAATCTTGGCGAAACCATTTTCTAACTGATCTATCTGGGATACCTCGTTATCGGATGTACTCATATCTTTTTACCGGTCTTTTAGTGAGTCTTCACTCTTCCCCAACCCAACGGGAATCTATGATGGCTTTTTAGAACACAAGGGGTTAGGATGATGCGTGTATGCATGAATGAATGAGACGCATGTGAAACAAGGAATATATCAATTTATTAAAATTTTAATACAAATTGGCCCATCATCATTTTAGAAGCTTTTGGGCTAACCGTCATAGGAATGAACTCGTCCCAGTTTAAATGGCCCAACAAGTTCACATCTCAGGCAAGAAGTCCAACCGTATCCAAATGATAATGTTCCTAAACACAAGCACAAAATGGCCCATCAATATTTAGAAGCCTTTGGCCCAATCGTCATAAAATACGTTCTTGTCCCAGTTTAAATGGCCCAACAAGCCCACAAAGGAATAATTAACTGTTAATGAAATCCCCCAACCCATTCGGAGGCTCCTCGCGCCTCACATTCTCAGAATTTCCCCCAGCACGGGGCACAACCATATTTGCCATTGCAGTAGTCAAGGCTTGCAACTGTTCGGTAATCTTGGCGAAACCATTTTCTAACTGATCTATCTGGGATACCTCGTTATCGGATGTACTCATATCTTTTTACCGGTCTTTTAGTGAGTCTTCACTCTTCCCCAACCCAACGGGAATCTATGATGGCTTTTTAGAACACAAGGGGTTAGGATGATGCGTGTATGCATGAAATGAATGAGACGCATGTGAAACAAGGAATATATCAATTTATTAAAATTTTAATACAAATTGGCCCATCATCATTTTAGAAGCTTTTGGGCTAACTGTCATAGGAATGAACTCGTCCCAGTTTAAATGGCCCAACAAGTTCACATCTCAGGCAAGAAGTCCAACCGTATCCAAATGATAATGTTCCTAAACACAAGCACAAAATGGCCCATCAATATTTAGAAGCCTTTGGCCCAATCGTCATAAAATACGTTCTTGTCCCAGTTTAAATGGCCCAACAAGCCCACATCCCAAGACAAATGGTCCAAATGGATCCAAACGACGATGTTCCCAAACACAAGCATAAAAGAAAGGTAATGCAAACATAAAATAATAATTTCTATAGAGTGGCCCATCGACATTTCAGAAGCTTTTGGCCCAATTGTCATAGGATACGAACTCATCCCAGTTTAAATGGCCCAACAAGTTCGTATTTCTGACAAGAAGTCCAACTGCATCCAAATGAGGATGGCCCACAAACACAAGGAAACAGTTGCTATAGGTCATACAACCCCGGTCTACGTGTTGGTTCGCAAGAGTGTAGACAAAGGCTCTCACCGGCGAAGGATGGCCCACAACTAGGTCTCCCCACTCAAGGGTTCGAGCGACCAAGTGAGCGCACCCTTTTTTATACACTAAGGTACGTGCCAATGAGCTATGGTGTGTGACTAACTGTCAAATGGACTTCCCATTGTAGATTCCCCAGAGGGAGGGTGGAACGAGGCTCACTTAAATACCCAAGCCTCTTAGGCTCTTATCGCTTGGTGTCAGGAATAAACAACGAGTCCTCCAAATCAGTCCATCAAAATAGGCTACGAGTAGATGGCTATCTAGGTACCTTCGAAGCTTTTCCTTCTAGAAAGGTAGTGAGTGAAGGAAGACACCAAACCATTACTTAGCCTCAAAATGCCTTTTATTAAACCCCTTTTAACCCACGGTAGACACGGTCAATTAAAGCACAAATCATAATATTACAAGACATTATTTCGGGGCCGATTCTCTATCCCCAGTGGAGTCGCCAGACTGTGGGACACAAAAACTAGGCGACACATGTTGTTCCAGGCTCGCGGCCCGGTTGGGAGTACAGAGTAGTCCGCGGGGGACTAAACCGGAGAATAATGGAGTCGCCACCCGGTGTGAATCGGGACAAAGATTTAAGGCCGCACTCACCCCTCGCAAGGGAAGACCTCAAACCGTTGGGTTCGGAATGGTCCCTTACTTATGCCACTTGTAATAAAATGATTTGTGCAATAATCTAACCAAGCCTAAGCAACATATTTTTCCGAGTGTACAATAATCCTAAATTCACATACATGAAGATGAAGTTTGCATCTAAATTTGTATAAAACCCATGACCAAGTTTGCATGCTTTCAAAAATACATCATTATAACGGCAAGCATTCATGAATACAGAAATGCAAACAAATCATAGTGATACTAGCATGCGATATCAAAATGACGGTAAATATGCAATTTCCCATTGATAGACACAGAAGCGCAAACAAATAACATTCGGAATTTAAATGACGAATAATAAATAAATCAAAGCAACATAAAACAAAAGAATGTGCCGTTTACTCAAGCGGTACGTGGACTTGTATCCCTAGTACAGATCATACTACCGTCCATTCGGAATCAGCTATGAAATTTATGTCCGGGTTTCCATCCGATATACCGTGAGAGTTGACACATCTTTCATTTTATCACAAGGCCACAACATACAATATTTTGTAATACATGCATATTTATCTACTCAAAGGCCATAACATACAATATTTCGTAATACATGCATATTTATCTACTCAAGGGCCCCAACATGCATTTTAACATAATAATCATGCGAACAATACTCAATAAATAATAAAAATAAAACTGAAACGAGTGTGAAAAATACCCTCAGGTCTGTTTTAATGGGACTGTTTCAGGTTTATTTAGGTGGCAGTGTGAGGGAATATTAGGCTTATTTATGCATAACTTTAAGAGGATTTTGGGGCTGTTCAGGGCAGATGGCGTGATGGGCAAAGGCGTTAGGGACAGTTGCTTATGTGAAGGGCTGAGTGCGTGGCTATTATGAGAGGTTTTAGCGTGAGTAGAGGGCTTATGGTGCGTAGCCAAAGTGAAGGGTTATGGTGGCTAGGGTGGCTGTGGACGTGTGGAAAAGTGGGCTGCTAAGGGCGTAGTGCGTGATGAAAGGTGTCTCGTGAGTAGGGTATTTGTGTTAAGTGTATAGGCTTGTGAGGGGCAGGTGTCTTCTGCGTGGGGTGTAGCATTGATGTGTTGAAGGGATGCGTGTGGCTGAGGTTTTGTGAGTGGAGGGCGCATGTGAGGGCAGATTGCGTGAGTGTGGTGAAATTTGTCACTGCCGAGAGAGGAAAAAAAGCCAAAGGTGTTTAGGTTTCAATGTTTTTCTTTTTCGTGAATCAGCCTGGAGAGGAGTGTCTTGGTTATGGGTTGTTTATTTAGAGAAGGGCTAGGGCTTCTCCTTGTCTCACAAGGAAGGGATTTTGGCATTAAAGAGAGGATTTGATTTGGTGTTGGATAAGGAAATCAATGGATTGAGGGGGGGGGGGGGGGACAATTTTTGGTGAATTAGGAAGGTTGAATATTTGATTGGTGTTCATTAGGCATTTAATTTGTTAGATTAGGAAGTCAATATTTTTAATTGGTTATGATTGATTTTAATTAGGCATAATATTTCTTTAATTTAGTATATAATATTTTGGATTAGGAAGTTACAATATGTGATTTATCTTAATTAGGTATGACTATATTTTATGTCTAATTTAATTTTGTATATCAATTAATTAATATTTTATTTAGTTAATATTTAATTTAATTAATATTGGATTTAATTTGTGTGTATTTTAGGGGCTATGGGCGTGTGGGCCTCTCTTGGTGGGCTATGTGTTGTGTTGGTTTGGTGAGTGGGCTTAGGTGGGTGGCAAGGGTTTTGGGCCAAGGTTAAAAGGTTTGCGGGTTTTTTTTTTGGGCCAAAGGTGCTCTAAACGGAGGTCCAACAAGTGAGCTTGACGCTAAACAAGTGAATAAGGATCTAACGAAATACTGATTCCCTTCCGACGATCGTTTCCCGCAATATCCTTAACTAAAAAGGTAGTGCCTCCAACTGAGACTCATCATCGGGTTTCACATGCAAAAATGCAATGCCTACAGTTTCTTATGATAAATGAATAAAGGAATATTCCCAGAGGACGAGGGGGTCCGAAGTAACCACTTAAATCCCTGGCTCTTATCGCCTTGTTGACAGACTATCCTTTAAACACTTTCTCAATAGAATATCTTAGACATTCAAACTTGGTATTACACTTCATTTCAAAATACAATAATAAATATGTGTATATTTGAATGTGTATATGTATAAGTCAATCAAGCTTGGACAGAATTACTTATGTAAAGTTACACTTTTAATTCTCAACCAAGTATGCAACACATGATTAATTTTCAACTCTATCACTATGTGTATGCTTGTGATAATTGAACACCCTAATATTAACTTAAACCTATACTTCCAAGTTTATAATAATACAATATATGATTTTACTAAGTTAACATTATTGCATATATGTCATACATGTATATCATATGGTAATATAAATTAATCTAAGTCTATGTTATTATTTTTGAATCTAAAATAATTCCAGGATTAATTTCGTTAGTGTCACGTTCGTTAATTCGTTCGAACGAAACTTTCTAGTGAGTTCACGTTCGTGTAGCATTCAAACGAAGTGTTCCAGAGAGTTCACATTAGTGTTGCATTCGTAAACATGTTCTAACGAAGTGTTCCAGAGAGTTCACGTTCTTGTTGCGTTCGTAAACGCGTTTGAACGTTCTTTGGCAGAAGACTGGCGTTCGAGTTGCGTTTGAAGACGCGTTTGAAGACGCGTCTTCAACCGAACACGTTTGAAGATGCGTTCAGTTTAAGGTGTAACCCTCCTAAGGGTTATACCCTTTCCTAATGTCTCTAAAAGCCTAAACATGCATCCTTTAAATTTAGAGGATATGTCCCTTTACCTTTGTACCTTTCCCATAAAACACTTTTAAGGGACATACCTCTCCTACATATATCTATATGTATTAAGAGAATTTATAACAAACCCATGCGTACTTCCCTTGTCCATTTTAGTTGTCATCTCCATCAGTTTTATTGTGTTTAACCATTTTTATATCACAGCGACAAACTATCAAGAAACCACAGTAAAAACACACTCATATAATCTCCAGAGTCGTATATAGAGCTATAATAAAGAATGCTTCACATGCAGATGTCGACAACTTCATGACTTACTGTTATGACTCTCCAAATAAATCCATTTCAAAAATTCCATAACTTTAAATTACCATAATATTCAAAAGATTTCAGTTTCACTTTTCTTTTATCAAACGAATAAAATTTTCAATTTCAATCACCATATGGTAGTTAGAACAAGCAAAGAAAAAATACGACTACTTAAACAACTGAAGTAAATCATTCCATGTTAAATTAACAATGACAGTGCCACTTAATTATATGCTGAACGAAAATAATAAATTAGACTTTAGAATTATATAAAATTGTTGAGATTTTAACACCTCAAAATTTACCGAGTGACAGCAATAGGAAAGAATAATCAAATATAATAATGCGATACATAATTTATAATGGTTCATCTGATCAATTAGACCTAATAGGCTACATCCACCGTGGTTACTGAGTTTCACTATAGTTCAATTACAAGAGCACACAAGTGTTTAACTCATACTCATTCTTAAGGATTACAAGAAAAAAACACATAAGAAAAAATCTTTAGAATTTTTCTCTCATTTTTATTTTCTCTCTTTCTTTTAATCACTCTTACAGACTTTTCTTGCACACATACAATCTCACCCCAAATCTCTCAAAACACTCTAGAGATTTTCTTTATCTCTAATGAAACAAACTCACAAATTTTTGGTATGTCTTAAGCTCTCACCAATAGAGCTATTTATAGGCAAGATTTTGCACTACTCAACTAATTGTATTTAATGCCAACTAATTATATTTAATACAAACATTTAATGCCAACCAATTACATTAATTACTTGCCAAAAAAATTTTGTTGAAATCTTTTTCCATGTGAGGAAAGAATTGACTCCACAAATACTTTATCAACAATCTCTCACTTGGAGACAATTCAACCATTATGTCGTACAAAACTATATATATTTGGAATCGTTGGAAACCCCGCCGCCAAACCACCCCTTCCGTGCTTAAGCGGAGCAGGTAAACCCCGGTTGTCCCAGGCTCTTACCAGAAACGCACTCCCTGGATTCAAACCCAGGACCTCAAGGTGAAATCTTGAGCCCTATACCACCAAGCCACGCCCCTTGGGGACCGTAAAAAACTATATTCAAGATCCTCAAGCATAGAAACTCATTAGTAACCACCATCTCCGTTTTTATCAGTTTCGGAGACCAACTGAAGCTGTACAAAGCTTCAGTTTACCAAGTGATACAACTTTGATGAACATATCAGCTGGAATCTTGCTTCCAACGATCTTATATAATTTCAATGCTTCGTTATCCAAAAGCGAACGTATGAAATGGTACCACAAATGAATATGCTTGGTTCTTGAATGAAATACATGATTCTTTGCTAAGTGAATAACGTTCTGACTGTCACTGTACATAATACCA
>SKCR01005266.1:0-26023 GCA_019454045.1 Zanthoxylum bungeanum | reverse complement strand
ATTATATTATAGAAACTGCATATATTATTACTGATAATAACGTTTTACAGAAGTATTTAACAAAAATACAACCGGGAATTGGCGCTCTGACCACCAACCCCTACAAAATCTCCCACTTGCTCTAGTGCCAATATCGATTGTATCTAATACCCATCGACTCCACGTGTTTATCAAATAACTTCGGAGGTATGGCCTTCGTCAGCGGGTCTGCTACGTTGTCTTCACTCGGTACTTGCACACGACAATATCCCCTCGCGACACGATCTCTCGAATGATGTGGTACTTGCGTTCCACATGCTTCGACTTCTGATGCGCCCTCGGTTCCTTTGCTTGCGCAATGGCTCCAGTATTATCACAGTATAACGGAATCGCATTCTCGATACTTGGGACAACTCCCAATTCTGTGATAAAGTTCTTTATCCACACAGCCTCTTTTGCGGCTTCAGAAGCTGCAATATATTCCGCCTCAGTGGTGGAATCAGCTGTAGATCCCTGTTTGGAACTCTTCCAACATACTGCACCTCCGTTAAGGGTAAAGACAAATCCAGATGTAGACTTTCTATCATCGGGATCCGATTGAAAATCGGAGTCTGTATACCCTTTAACCTGCAGTTCGTTTCCTCCATAAATAATCAACTTATCCTTAGTACCTTTAAGATACTTTAGGATATGTTTAATGGCCATCCAATGGTCATTACCTGGATTGGACTGATATCGACTGGTTACGCTAACAGCGAAACTGATATCAGGGCTCGTACATAACATGACATACATTATGCTACCCAAACACGAAGCATAAGGTTGGTTAGACATTCTAACCTTCTCATCTTCTGTTTGTGGACACATCTTCTTGGAAAGATGAATCCCATGTATGAACGGTATGTTTGCTGTCTTACAGTTACCAAAGCTATACCGTTCTAAGATCTTATCTACGTACGTTGATTGGGATAACCCAATCAGCCTCCTTTGTCTATCTCGATAGAGTTTTATCCCTAAAACATAGGAAGCTTCTCCCAGGTCCTTCATGGAGAAATTCTTACAGAGATATGCTTTAACGCTTTGTAACATACTAAATCATTCCCAATGATTAGGATGTCATCAACATACAGGACTAAAAATACGACCATGCTCCACTGGCCTTCTGATACACACAGGATTCTTCCGAATTCTTAAGAAAACCAGACGATCTGATAATCTCGTCGAATCGAAGATTCCAACTTCGTGAAGCTTGTTTAAGTCCATAAATGGACTTCTTAAGCTTACATACCATACCCAAGGTTTCGCTGGATGTGAAACCTTCCGGCTGTTCCATATAGATTTCTTCATCAAGAAATCCATTTAGAAAAGCCGTTTTGACATCCATTTGCCAAATCTCGTAGTCATGATACGCAGCTATAGAAAGCAAAATCCGGATAGACTTAAGCATTGCTACCGGCGAAAAAGTTTCATCGTAGTCGACGCCAGGTCGCTGCGTGTAACCTTTTGTTACCAGTCGGGCCTTGTAAGTTTCAACCTTACCGTCAGGCCCGCGCTTCCTCTTGTAAACCCATTTACAACTGATAGGAACAATTCCTTCGGGAAGCGGAATCAAGTCCCAAACTTGATTTTCATGCATTGAGTCTATCTCGGATTTCATGGCACTTTGCCATTTCACGGAGTCGATGTCCAACATCGATTCTCTATAGGTGAAAGGATCTGTCTCTTCAACTAAGAGAACATCCAGACTCTTTTCTTGTATCAAATACAAGCGTTCAGGAGGTCTAGATACCCTTTTCCCGACCTACGGAGTGTGTGTGTTGAAGGTCCTTCATCTACTTGAACTTCAGGTTCCTCCGTTGGTTCGTTGTTTTCAGGTTGGACTTCATCAAGCTCAACCTGTCTATGATCACCACCTTCTGACAAAAATCTACTTCTAGAAATTTTGCGAAGCGAGCTACGAACACATTTCGATGCTCGGTATCATAGAACAGATATCCCCTCGTGTTCGAGGGATATCCAACAAACCTAAACTTTTGCCCTCGAGGCGAAAGCTTACTTTGCTGAGTTACCCTGACATAGGCAGGACACAACCCCAAACCTTAATATAATTAAGATTCGGTCTCCTACCGAACCATATCTGATACGGTGTCGTAGGAACAGCCTTTGAAGGAATCTTATTCAAAAGATGTGCGGCTGTTAAGAGACAGTAACCCCATAAGTAATAGGGCAAATCTGTGAAACTCAACATCGATCAGACCATATCCAATAAAGTCCGATTTCTCCTTTCAGATACACCATTGTGCTGTGGTGTACCTGGAGGAGTATATTGAGCGAGAATCCCATTCTCTTTCATATAATCCATGAACTCACCACTCATATATTCACCTCGATCTGATCGAAGGCATTTAATATATTTACCAGTTGTTTTCTACTTCATTTCGGAACTCTTTGAACTTTTCAAAGGTTTCCGATTTATGTCGCATCAAATACACATAACCGTACCGTGATAAATCATCGGTAAAGGTAACGAAGTACGAATAACCACTGTGAGCAGTTTGACTTAGTGGACCACATACATCAGAATGTACGAGTTCCAGTAAGTTAGTGGCACGGTGTCCAACACCAGAAAAATGGGGCCTTGGTCATTTTACCCTGAATACAGGATTCACAAGTTGGATAGGATTCAATGGTAAGATCTGATATCAAACCATTCCTAACCAATTGGGTAAGGCGTTTAACGCCAATGTGACCAAGTCTCATATGCCAAAGTTCAGTATTATTAATTACAGGTAAACTACGTTTATTAACTCCAGTACTTAATATATCTTTTGAAGTTTGCAATGTATAATGATCATGCTGGTTTGGACAACTAAGGATCTGAATATTATTTTTATCATATAAATACAAAGAACTATTCTTAATATTAATACAATAGCCTTCTGTATCCAATACAAAAAGTGATATAATATTAGCGACACATCCTGGTACAAAATGACAGTCATATAACAAAAGTGTCCCATTCGGCAATGAGATCTCGCATACTCCCACTGCAACTGCATCCAAAGAGTCTCCACTCCCGAACCGCAACTGCATCTCCTCTGGCTTCACCCTCCTACTTTCCTTCAGCACCTGCAACGAATTGCAAATGTGAATGGGACAAGCAGAATCTAAAATCCAGCTGGATGTAACGGCTTCACAAGCCAAAGATAAATCAATAACTGGAAAAATAAAAGTACCTGATGTAGATGCTCTGTCTCTCCTCAGCTGGGCAATGTAATCTGGACAGTTCCTCTTCCAGTGCCCGACCTTGCCGCAGTGGTGGCATTTGTCTTCAGAAGCCCTTTTGGGCTTGGCTATCTTCGCCTGCTGTGGAGGACCGAAGGTCTTCTTCTTCTTCCCTTTCTTCTTCTTTCCCTTGGACATTCCTTGGGAAGAAGCAGAGAGAGAAGTAGATCTAGGTGGGCGAGTCGGTACTCCCTTCTTCAGATCCTCTTCTGCCGTGAGCAACATCATATGTAGCTCCTGGTAGGTGCAGACTGTCCGTGCATGTTGAAGTACATCACAAACTGGCTGAATGAAGCTGGCAGAGAACCAAGAATGACACTCCTACCGAGAATGTCATTTAGGATGAGATTATGTTGCCTCAATTGATCGATCAAATCGATCATTTGAAGAACATGTGGGCTAACACTTTGCCCCTCATCCAGACGCGCATGGAACAGTTCCATGGCGACCTTGTGAACAATAACCTGTTCCTGGTTCTCGAACGATTGTCTTAATCGCGTTATCATACTATAGGAATCTGATGTTCCATAGTATTGTTGCTTGAGTTTCGGAGAGAGCGAACTAAGGATGTATGATTTAACCCTTAAATCATCATTCTTCCAAGCTTCAAAAACTTGGCGTTCCTCCTCCGAAGCATCCTCACCCACTGCAAGGGGTAAATGACCCTCAAGAACATAACCCAACTTTTCGGAATCGAGGACAATCCTCAAATCCAATTCCCAGTCTGTAAAGTTCTCAGCGCCTTTCAGTTTGTTCGCATCTAACATACGCGCAAACTGGTTTGTGGATTGACCCGCCATCGCAAATCTATCATATAGATCACGAAAAACGGTTAGCAGAAATTAAGCAGTTTCATATAATATCAAAAGCATAACTAGATCAGGATTTTTTTTTAATCTAATATGCCCCTCCCACTAAATCATGCAATATTGTAATCCCAAAACAGAATACAAATATTTAATAATTAAATTAAATATAAATAGTGAAAGGTGGATCCCGTGAATATATTTCAGCTCACAGCAGAGGCACGGTCTCGCCTACGTATATTCATCAGGTAGACAACTCATTTGTCAATCACTCAAAAGTGACTCCTAAGTATCCGGTCCTGGCCGTTTCTCGTTGTCGCTGCGAAGGCAGGCCCACAAGGAGACGTACCAAGGTAATACTCGTCAATGATAAACTCAAGTTACTTACGTAATCCTGACAGCTAGGGCACGTTCAGAATTCCGCTTTTACTTCAATTTATCTAGTATCAGATATACATCCGGTATAAATAAATTTTATCGGCTACACCCTCACAGCAGAGGCACGGTCTCGGATGTAGTCACAAAGAAGTATTCATAAACCGTATTGACAAGACGGACCATATAACATGCATCAAATACATAATTACATTTAAACCTTATTATTAGGGATTTTCCGCTAAGTGTCATACACCATAAATCTAACCAGTTTAGATCCTAATAAGCATGCAAAAAGTCAAGAAAACATGATTAACATTGATTCAATGAAGGCTAATCATATTAGGTGGCCTAGAATCAGACTTGCTCTGATACCATTTTGAAGGGGTTATTTAGGGGTGAATCCGGTGGTAATGCAGCGGAAGCGGTGAAAATCCGATTTTCAGATTTAAAAACTTTTTCTCGGATTTATTAAATAAACATATTTATTTAATATTCCAATATTCAAATTATGAAATAAAATTTCAAATGAATCAAATTCAAGTGAAATTACCAAATTACCCTTATATGGTATTTTGTCCATTTTAGTCCGAAATTGATCCAATCAATTTTGAATGATTCTAAATCATTTCTAAGATGAACTTATCATGTTCAACATCAAAACACCATAAGCCACAAAAATCCCAAAAATCCCTCACAATGCCGTGAGCCACATTTGGTGGCATTATTGACCATTTGGTCATTTCATGCTTCAAAACTCATCTTAATGAAATCCAATCAACATGAAACTTTGCATGCATCTTATACACACCCAAATGCTCAACATATCTCAAAAGCCCCAAATTTGGAATTGGTTATAAACCCTAATTTTTCAATTTCCACAAATTGGACAAATTAGGCCATTTACATTAAATCAAATATTTCAATCATCAATCTTTCAACTAATTCAAGTCTCAACACAATGAAACAACTCAAGATCAATCTAGGTCATTTAAGAGTGGGTCAACAACTCTAGAATAGCAACATGGTTTCATAAACCTTAAAAGAATACATATAACTACACTAGTTACATTCTTTGTTCATCATACATGCTCAACACTTTCAAACAAATTTCCATCATCAAAAAACACAAGAAATAAAGAAAAGAATAACTTAAGAAACTCACAAGAGGTAGCCTAGATCCTAAGGAACAAATTCCTTCTAATAGTAAGTTTAAAAACTTACAAAATCCAAGCTTTTTCTTTAAGTTTATCTTTTCTCCTTCACTTTCTTTCTTGTCTTTCTTCAATGGAGTTTTTGTTTTTGGTAAAGTGTATATTAGGTTAAGTGAAATGAAAAAGAAAAACAATTTATATGTGTAACAATTACACCTTGGCCGAAATTAATAGCCAAATTCAAGAAATTGTAATTTCAATTTCATTTCAATTATCATATATATCACTTGCATAAATATCTTCTACACCTTTATTAGATATTTTTTAAGTCAAATATGGCAAACTAAAGTCATTTACTTAATATATCCTAAAGTAAAATATTTATATTTTAATTAATTTAATCATTTAACAATTAAATAATTAATTAATAATCAATACAATATATTAAATATATGTATAATATTTACATTAAATATTAAAAACATATATTCATTTAGGAAATAAGTCAAATATCTCATTTTGACTATTAATTAATGTGTATTTAAATTAATCAAGTATTAAATGTAAATACACAATAATTACGTAAATGACTATCCAGTCCCTTTTGCACGTATCTTGCGTTTAACCTTTAAACGACTTTATAAATAATCAATATTATTTATTTATGTTGCTCTAGTGCTCTACGAGTATGTTTCTTATTGAGACTCTCTAGGTTCAGGTACATCCGTCACGAAATCAAATTTCATGTACATAATCTATCCACCCGTAGATTATGACGATCACGGATAATCTCGCTAAACCATACAGGTCGAGGTCATGGCAAATGTATAATTTCCTCCGTCACAGGTATCCGGATAAATCCCAGAGATATAGATGTAAACGTCAAATCTCTATCGGGACTATCCAGTCGACTATTCTATTAGCAATCTCAAAAAAGAATGTTTAGAACTAGCTTCTAAACTTACCACGGGCCCATGGTTTTATCTGATTGCTAATCATATGGACTACCTATGCTCTGGTACACAGAACTGACGGATCCTATCTTGATACTCATAGGACACCCTGTGGATCTATCTACACCCAACGAACAGGCGGAGGTCTGATCTAAATAGATCGGTGACGTGACTGCCATCTAAGTGTAGAAGATGTCTCATGTGCCCACAATGGCATCTCAAGTCTAAGAATCACAAGTGCTACTCAACCCAAGAAGATTCTTATTGACGCTGGTGTACCATCCATTAAGAATCTTCGGTGAGTCGTTCAGTGTTATCCGCTATAAACACCCACACGTCTATACTAGTCTCCAAGACTTATGGTTCATTGAGAAACCATTGGAATCATATATTCCAGTATACGACATGTACCGGTCTCAACGGGTTTACTATACTGACCAAGTAGTGTAAACCTTGACCAGGAACTGTCTGAGAATGACAACGTCATGATACGACTCAATGTCCGTTGCGACGCTTTTGCAACTGTACCATGACTAATCATTCTAAGGTCATTACGTCTTTACCATATATAAAGAATAGATTATATTATAGAAACTGCATATATTATTGATAATAACGTTTTACAGAAGTATTTAACAAAAATACAACCGGGAATTGGCGCTCTGACCACCAACCCCTACAGGTTTGGGGGCGAGCCCACATCGGTATCAGTTTTGGGATGCGTCCCAGGGTCGAGGCCCACATCGGTATCAGCTTGGGGGTGAGGCCCACATCAACATCAGTTTGGTAATGAGTCCTACGGCCGAGGCCCACATCAGTTTCAGTTTTGGGGATCAGTCCCAGGGCCGAGGCCCACATCAATTTCAGTTTTAGAGATGAGTCCCAGGGCCGAGGCCCACATCAGTTTCAGTTTTGGGGATGAGTCCCAGGGTCGAGGCCCGCACATCAGTATCAGTTTTGGGGATGAGTCCCAGGGTCGAGGCCCGCACATCAGTATCAGTTTTGGGGATGAGTCCCAGGGCCGAGGCCCACATCAGTTTCAGTTTTGGGGATGAGTCCCGAGGTTGAGGCCCACACATCAATATCAGTTTTAATGATGAGTCCAAGGGCCGAGGCCCACATCAGTTTCAGTTTTGGGAATGAGTCCTAGGGGCGAGGCCCACATCAGTATCAGTCCAGGGTTGAGGCCCACATCAGTATCCGTCTGGGGTGACGCCCACATCAGCATTTTCAGTTTCAGTTTTGGGGATGAGTCCCGGGGGTGAGGCCCACATCAGTATCAGCATCAGTTTTAGGGATGAGTCCCGGGGGCGAGGCCCACATCGACATCAGTTTTGGGGATGAGTCCTAGGGTTGTGACCCACATCATCAGCAGTTTTGGGGATGCGTCCCAGGGTCGTGACCCACATCATCATCAGTTTTGGGGATGCGTCCCAGGGTCGTGACCCACATTAGCATCAGTTTTGGGGATGAGTCCCGGGAGTGAGGCCCACATCAACATCAGTTTTGGGGATGAGTCCCAGGGTCGTGACCCACATCATCAGCTGCTTTGGGGATGCGTCCCAGGGTCGTGACCCACATCATCAGCAGTTTTGGGGATGCATCCCAGGGTCGTGACCCACATCATCAGCAGTTTTGGGGATGCGTCCCAAGGTCATGACCTACATCATCAATAGTTTTGGGATGAGTCCCAGGGTCGTGACCAACATTGTCAACGTTATTGGGATGCGTCCTAGGGTCGAGGCCCCCGTTGTCGGTTGCAGTTATCGGGATGTGTCCTAGGGTCGTTGCCCCCCTGCATCATCAGTTTTGGGGATGCATCCCAGGGTCGTGACCCACATTGTCAGCGGTATTAGGATGCGTCCTAGGGTCGAGGCCCCCATTGTCGGTTGCAGTTATTGGGATGCGTCCCAAGATCGAGGTCCACTACATCATCAACTCAGCTCGAAGCAACAGGCAAGTCAGGTGGCAGCTGGCGACCTAGGTAAGTAATAATGCATTGCACAACTTTGATAGGATTGTCATTGTCACACACTGCACAAGTCCCATCAAAGTGGGGACGACTGTAGGCACTGCATTTTTGCATATAAGTCCCTATGATGAGTCTCATTTGGAGGCACTACCTTTTAAGTCGCGGAAGTCGTGGGAAACGGACGTCGGAAGGGGAAAAGTCAGAAATCAGTATCTTGTTTGATTAATTCGTTTGTTTATGCTTCAGGTTTGCTTGTTGGACCTCCATTTTAAAGCGCACCCTTAGCCCACACATCAGTAAGACACACACCAAGCCTATCTCACCCAAGCCCAATCCAAAAATAATTAAAACATTTAAAATACATGTGACAAATTAAATTAAATTAAATTAAAACCAATTAAATTGAAATTAAATTAAATTAAAATCAAATCAAATCTCTTCCTAATTTAATAAATCACCTACCAATTTAAAGATATTCCCCCACCAAAAATACAAAATTTATTTCCCTAAATAATTTAATTGAATACACTCCATATTTACTTGATCTTGTTTCCTTATTTTAAAGCACAACCCAAATTCATAACTATAAAAATATAACACAAACTAAACCCTAGGGACCCCTTCTCTCGTCACTCTCTCTCTTCCCTCTCTCTATAAGAAACGAAACCATAAGCTAGCCATCTGATTCTCGGCAACATGTGAAGCCACAAACAAAATACCAAACACTAAAACCCTATTCTCTCTCACGGCCCTCTGTCCTCTCTCTCACTATGTAACCAAAAACAAAAAACAACAAAAAAACCCTAAAACAATACACGCTCTCACCTCTCTCCTCTCTCCCATTCGGCACTCTCACGGCTAACACACAAACACAATAGGACATTAAACCCTAAAGTCATGACTAGACACTCAGGCAGCCACCATATGACACACGCACTAACCATTCTCTCTCTCAAGGCAGCCCCTCACGTAACTAACTAAGCCAACAAAAGACGTCATTAGCCTTCATCCATCTGCCCTCATCACTCACGCCATTAGCCTTCATCCATCAGTCCTCATCACTCACGCCATTAGTCTTCATCCAACACGTCCTCAAGCCCATTGACTCCTCACACCCAGCACCCTCACAAATATTAAACGCAAGCCAACAGCCCTTAAGCGCAAACCAACCTGCCACCCATTCACTCAACCAACCTACTTGTTACTGCCTTCATCAACCCCCACGAAGCAGCTCTATTTCACGTCCCCACAACGACAAACAGCCTTTAACGCCCACCGCCAACAACGAAAAACTGCCTTCAACGCCTAAGACACTGCCCTCACAAACACCACTCATTGACACACAAAAAAGGCCACCAAACCGAGCAAAGCAACACATACCCAAGCTACGAACAACCACACGCACCATAGACGACAAGCCACCAACAACCCCCAAACTATCGAGACGCCAAATAGTGAACAAACAGTCCACAAATTGCATAAAAAACTGGCCACAAACCCTTCCAAAACTGCCCAGTAAAACTGCCTAAAACAGTCTCGAATTGCACCCTAAAAACTGTCCCAAAACTGTTCCACAAATAACCTCAAAACAGTCTCCGAATATCGTAAAATAGTTACCAGAAAATACAGTGAAAACAACAGCGAAACAGAGTGAAAACAGTAGCTCGAGTAGTGAAAAAAATGAGGAAAGTTGAACCAGTGAACCGAAGGAGTTGCGAAGCATCTACCCTTCCGACGACTGTGTACCATACTTCCGAGAGATGATTTAAAAGGTTAGACCTGAGGGAAATTATCTTATTTATTTTCATCCATCTTTTAATTATTTTATTTATTTTCTCCGCATGAGAGTCGCTTGTGGATGCATGTTGTGGCCTTTGAATGGATGGGAAAATATGTCGTCTCTTGTGGTATATAGGATGGAAACCTAGATGTAAATTTCGTAGCCGAATCTGAATGTACGGTAGTGCGGTATGTACTTGGGAAATAACTCCACGTACCACTTGAGCAAACGGCACATGTTTCACTTTGCTTTTGTATCTTGTTCGTTTATTATTTGCATTTTATTATTCCGCCATTTACTTTACGTACATTGTGTGTTTATGTGTTGATGATATAATGTGCATGGGAAAATCAAGTTGGATTAAAGGTCCTCCAGTTTGAGGGATAAAAAGCCTAAGGGCTACCTTTGCCACGATGTTTTGCCGCGCCGGACGAAGTATGTTTGGATGAATGTGAGATATGTTCAACCGAGCATACAAGGTCCTATATTGTTGTCTTTATCATTTATGCATTGTGTGTAATGCGTATGGGCTTATTACGTTGGTCTAAAGGTCCTCCATTTTGAGGGATAAAAAGCCTAAGGGCTACCTTTACCACGATATTTCGCCGCGCCTTTTATATTCCGTCTTTTACTTTATGTACATTAGTTGTTTACGTAATTGATGATATAGTGCGCATGGGCTTAGTATGTTGGTCTAAAGGTTCTCTATTTGAGGGAAGAAAAGGCCAAAATGCTACCTTTACGACAATACTTTGCCGCGCCGGACAAAGTACGTTTGGTTGGATGTGAGATATGTTCAACCGAGCATACAAAGTCCTATATTGTTGTCTTTATTTTATATGTAATACGCATGGGCTTATTATGTTGGTCTAAAGGTTCTCTATTTGAGAGAAGAAAAGTCCAAAAGGCTACTTTTATGACAGTACTTCGACGCGCCTTTTATTATTCCGTTGTTTGCTTTCTGTATGTCATCTCTTTGCATAATCATGCATCATATTGCAATGTGCATGGGCAAATCCAGTTGGATTAAAGGTCCTCCATTTTGAGGGATAGAAAGCCGAAGGGCTACCTTTGCCATGACATTTTGCCGCGCCGGACAAAGTATGTTCGATTGAATGTGAAATACGTTTAATCGGACACTCGAAGTCCTATATAGATGTGGGAATATATCACATCTTTTTTATTTCACTTTCATTGTCTATCTTTTGCATCACATCATTGCACGATTATTTTAATGTACAACTGCCTCATTAGTTATCTCTTTGCATTATGTACCTAATTGCTTCTCTATATTACGCATGATTGTGCAATTGCCATTTATTTGTGTTCCCACATGTATAAGTACAATGTGCTTATGAAATTGTATGCTTGCCATTATTCTGATTCACTTTTATGCGTGTTTGTACAATTACCATTTCCTTGCGTTTCCGTATCCATGAATATGGTGTGCTTATGAAGTTGTATGCTTGTCGTATTTTAATTTACCTTTTTGCATGCAAATTTGGACATGGGTTATATGCAAATTGGTTGTATGCAAATTCAGACATAGGTTATATGCAAACTTATATATGAGCCTTGTACTTATGCATGTGAGCTTAGAAATAGAATACTCTTGGGAATGTATGTTGCTAGATTCGATTAAATTATTGCACAAATCATATCATTACAAGTGGCATAAGTAAGGGACCATTCCAAGCCCAATGGTTTGAGGTCTTCCCTTGCGAGGGGTGGGTGCGGCCTTAAATCTTTATCCCGGTTCACACCGGGTGGCAACTCCATGTTATTTCTCCAATTTACCTCCCCCGCGGGCTACTCCGTACTCGCAACCGGGCCGCGAGCCCGGAACAACGTCGCCCATTTCTGTGTCCTACACTCACGTATTTCTTCCTCCTTTACGCTGTTTGCCAGCGACATGGGGGCTGTCGCCGTCCACCACAAGGTGAAGGGGTGGCCGGAGCTCCCATTGGCTGGTTGCGCTGGTCGGTGGTGGCCGGCAGGCCACCGGCGTTACTAGCAAAGCAAGTGACGATATTTGGGGATGAGGGGTCGGGTAGAAGAGTTTGAGAATTTATGTCATTTTGGCAATTTCTAGAAACTATGGTATTTATAGAAATATTTTCAAAAATTATATCTTGATCCCTATGAAATTACAATCAGGCCCCTATCATAGGCCTTTCTCAGAAGTTTACATTTTTAAAGCCCTTCTGATGAAAATTTCGAAAAGTATTCAACACGAAAGTTGTTTGTCTCGGAAAAAGAGTCTAATGGTTTAAGAATCATTGCAATCGGAGTTCTTTTGCTATTTTTATAGACGAAACAACAAAATTTTACTCGTATAAGGATATACTCAAAAATTGCTCAATCGGTTCTCGAAATCACCGTTTTCCGGCGCGATGAAACTTCACTTAAAAATATTTCGATCTATTTTCCAACACATAAAGTCTTATTTTCGAACATCATTCAGTCTCAAATTCTAAACTTCAATTCGAAAATCTTCCAGAACTGTTCCGAAAAATATTTAGGATATTACATTACAACAAAACCCTTGTGTGATTTTGGATTAATTCAATGAATCCAATTGGTTCAAAGTAAATAATTAATATTATCTAATAACACTTATTTATTTTAATTGATAATTATAATATGAAGTATTATATATTATCACATTCGCAAAGAGAACGACGACCTTTCTGAACTATACAAGTCGAGGTCATCACATATGTTTAACAATTCCCCGGTCGTAGGCTATCCGAGTTGTGCTTAGGAAACATAGATTACACCGTCAAGTTTCCGAGGCGCACATCTCATATTGTTGACATGTCCACGATTCTTTACAACTAATCAAAACATCATTTCTGATATATGCGATCCACCATAGTGTTGGGGTCATATCACAGAGGCACAGCGGAAGAAGCGCGGTTCGGGCGAAATCGTAGTTTAAAATTTTTGAACTTACGAATAAATTATTCAATATCCAATATTGATAATTCATTCATATTTCACCTAAACATATTTATTCGATATCATATAACGACAAAAATAATATAGAAACATCGCGAAACTTTTGCGAAAACGTTTTTTCGTAAAATAGCATAAAACGTATTTCCGGCAAACCGACGACCGACCATGCACATGGGGACTGCCCAGGTCAGCCCCAAAAATATTTGGACAGTTCGTAGACTGCCCAAATAGTGCTCAGTTCACTGTTTGGGCAGATGTTACCCGGTAAAACTGTTTTTTTTTACCGTTTTCACGTATTTTCACTTCGAAAATATTTCCGATAAACATTTTCCTTGGGAAATTAAAATAAACCAATTTATTCTAATTACTCAATAAATAAAAATTGAATTTTTATCTGAAAAATCAGATCTATCATTAATTACCGTGAGACCCATAAACTTTACATTTTGTTCATTTTAGTCCTCAAATTGTCAAATACAATTTTGGATTATTCTAAATCAGTTCTAAAATGATTTTCAACATGTCCAACACATCAAAATATAAATTGCAACAAAATCCCCAATTTTTTAAATTGCTGAGAGGGTCACAAACTTTCCATTAATTTTGATTTGGCCCAATTTGTTCAGAACAGGTCAAGATCAAATCCAATCAATCCCAAATTTAATATAAATCATATATATATCAATATACATCACATATATGAAAAGCCCCAAAATGGATTAGGTTTAGAACCTTAATTTCACAAATTACACCAATTGCACAATTTATACTAAATTGATAAAAATCAATACTTTAATCAATCCAATACCACACCAATCAAGTCTCACCATTATGAAAGAACTCAAGAACAATTATAGGTCATTTATGAATGGCTAAGCAACTCTAGAATGTCAACATCACCATCAAATGGTTTAAAGTATGCTAATGAACTAATTTCATGCAAACTTTGTCAATCATACATGCTCATCTTTCAAAAATGTTAAGAACCATTTAAATTACACACTTAAGGAGTAGAGAAAATTATAAGCATCACAAATTGAAGCCTAGACATATGGAAACAATTTCCTAATTGAAGAAAGTTGGAAATTACTTACAAATTCAAGGATTTGCTTAATTTCCTTCCTTTGTTCTTCATGTTTTCTCTCAACCTTACTTTGTAATTCTCATTTTCAACTTGTGTATCTCAAAAAAAAAAGAAACAAAGCTTTTATATTTCTTGCATTATAGACAAAAAATAAATAACAAATTATTCTATTTTTGTTTGAATTTGATTGGAACAAGTTTACTTGTTAATAATGATAACCTTTATCATTAAAGTAAAGCTTTACAAGTGAACCAACCAAATCATGCCATTTCCTAACATTTATCATGGTAAAGATAATTATTTTTAAATTAATTTAATTATTTAACAATTAAATAATTAAATAAATTAAATACAAATATCTTAAATATATGTATTATATTTACATTAAATATCTCAAATACATATATTAATGATATATGTCAAATATCATAATTTGACAATTAATTAATGTGTATTTAATAATATCAAATATTAAATACAAATACACATTAATTAGGAAATGACCATTAGGTCCCTATCGCATGTATTTTTCGTTTAACCGTTAAACAAGTTATAAATAATCAGTATTATTTATAAAAGTTGCCCTAGTGCTCTACGAGTATATTTCATTACTGAGACTCTCTAGATTCAAGCATATTCGTCACGAAATCCAATTTCGTGTCCATAATTCACCCACCCGTAAATTATGACGACCACAGATAAACTCGCTGAATCATACAATTCGAGGTCATTGCATACGAATAATCCCTCCGTCACAGGTATCCGGATTATCCCAGAGTTATAGATATAAATGTCAAATCTCTATAGGTATAATCGTGTCGACGTATATATCAGCAATCTTCTAAAAAATACTCGGAACTTACTTCTGAAGTATACCACAACCATGGATTTAACAGATTTCTAATCATTAATGAATACCTATGCCCTGTACACAAGACTTACAGATCCTTTCTTGATACACACAAGATATCATGAGCATGAGTCCACACCCAACGAATAAGCGGAGGTCTGATCTAAATAGATCGGTGACGTGACTGCCATATAAGTGTGGAGGATAACTCATATATCCACAGTGGTATCTCAAGTCAAAGAATCACTATGCTACTCAACCCAAGAAGATTCCTATTGACGTTGGTGTACCATATATTAGGTAATCTTCGGTGAGTCGTTCAGTGTTTGTCAAATAAACAACTACACGTCTATACGAGTCTCCCGAGACTCATTGTTCATTGGGATAAACCATCGGACCAAGTCCGATATACAACATGTACTGGTCTCAACAGATTTTTACTAACCGATCCGTGTCAGTAAATCTTGACCAGGAACTTAATTTGATAATATATTTCTAGTAGTGTCGCTTCCCAATGTCAATTACAAGCTATTCTGTAATTGCGCACTACATTATATATTATTGGGTCTTTGTCTAATATGTATATATCACTAAACACGATTTAGTTTCAATCTAATGAATTAGATAGAATATATATAATAAAAGACAAGAGGTGCTACCATAAATAAGTGATATTATAGAAAAATATATTGCTCGTATTCATGAATCGGACATAAATATGATCCAGATTGGCACTCTGAGCACCAACCTTAACAATTTCTCCCACTTGCTCTAGTGCCAATCCACAGTATCATATACACATCTTAATGTGTATCACATACGCATGACCCTTCAGAACTTACCTAGCGCTCAAAAGGTAGGCAACAACAAATAAGCCCGCTATAACATATTGAGTTTGTCAAAACAAACCCAATTGTTTCCCTTAGCTAGCATCATTCATATTTTTGTAGAAACTAAGTTCTACATCATTATGACTCAGATGCCACATCAATATTGTGCTACAGCTACTGTGTTGTCTATTTGTTGATCAAATCCAAAATACTATGCAGACAATCGCAAGCACAACACCAATACCAAACTTCTAATCTACAAGGTCACTATGCAACTTCATAAGTCGATACTTCATAAGTTGAAACTAACTCCACTCTCATTGTGGAATCATCTGTGACACTCCCACTGCATCTTTTCTAACTCTTTATGACATAAACTGTCTAACGTCATAATTAGACTCAAAACTAATCTGACCCTAATGATTGCGAACTTTATTCTCCATTAATTAGAAACTCGTTATTAATATCTCAAAGATAATAAATAACATGTTTCAAGACACAACTTATGGTCTAGAGGTTATCAAAGTAACTCGTAACAATTACGATTAAATTGATATCTTTAATCGCACTTAATATAGTATTCATTATGCCATCATCCTATGATGCATAAGATTGACTAGACATTCTAATCAATTTCTCTTTCGACAAAGGAATCATCCTTTACGAAAGATGAATATTATATATTATAGACACACTAACTGTCAAACAGTTATGCTAACTGTCACACAGATAGTCTCATTGTGTCCTTTATTAGATCATATCTAATGTACGACTAATGGGAGCATCTCTCAAGTCTCTTAGTTTTATATCATATATAAAACTTTATATCGAATATAATAGAGACCACTCCCACTACTTTCATGGAGAAAATAAGACTCAGGTAAACCTTTTACCTCATAAACACCTCATTATTACCTTAATAATGATAATGTCATTATGATGTAAAATAGTAGAAAGAAATTTGTACGCTCCCACCAACCCTTCTATTGCGTATGTATTCTCTATGCTTTGATAAAATCAGAAAATCTGACTGATATCAAAATTAGAAAACAAAAATTTTCAGAAAGCTCATCCGAGTCTACAATAGGCTCTATAAGCTAATATACTAAATTGTAATTTTAGCATAATACAAACTCCAGGGCCATTCCAAAATGAACTCTTCAAACTAAGAAATCACAATGGATCTTTTATCTGAAGAAACCATTCAGAAACGCCACTTTGTATTCTTAAGCTAAAATGCACAATTTAATATCATCATTAACCAACAGATCTTAAATTGTTCAATCAGTGCGACTAGAGACAAGTTTCCTCAAAATCTACAATAGATTGTTGAGTATAATTTTTCTCACTGTCATACTATAAAGGTCAAACCTTTAATAAGCTCAATGTGCTTTTGCTGCGTAAACCATTTGCACATTTTATGAACGATTCATAATAAAAGCTCAATCAAGTTCCAAACTTGATCGTAGTAAGCTATAAACAATCTTAGATCTATGGTTTAATTCTAATTTCCGGAATCGATATCAAATATCGTTCCCACTAAAAGTTATATGATAACTTTTTTCGATAAGAAAACAACAGAACCATTAAGTATTAAATACTTTGTAAATGATTTATCCTATTGCACTTATATGGAAGTAATAAAATGGTATTTTCATCTTATTAATTATGTAGTTCCATTTGTAGTTTATCACTCTCACATTTGACTTAACTAAGTCAAATCTTTTCTACATTGGTCAATATCTGATGTTACGCACTAAGTAATAAAATAATTTTATTACTCGGGATCGTAGAAAATATATTATATCAAATAGAATATAATATTCTATTAAATAGAATAAATGATAAACTTATACTCGTACCTCTAAGGCGCAAGTACTATCAATTAAATAACCACTATATAAAAGAAAGATTCAAATCTCAAACCTTTCAAGATTCAAATTTTCTACCTATACATATCATATATGTAACTGTAGAAACTAATGGAACATAAATTAAAAGGATGAATTAGTGTTACTGGAGCATATCCCCAACAGTATTGAAACTAATTCGGCAACACTCAATATCAAGTGAATCAAATCATATAAGATTCGATTATTCACACTTACCAATTCCATTAGTGATGGAATTGTTGAGGAATAATATTGAGAAAGAATCATATTCAATTAATAACCTTAGAACTCATTGCCATAAATTCATATGTCTGATCATATCAAATATCTTTGAACAGTTCAAAGACTCATAATGAATTTTTAAAGTTACAATTTTCAAAACTTCAGGTCGAATATCTTTGAACGAATCAAAATATTCTATCCGCGTTTCATGGGAAACACGTAACTAAGTCATGATGATTCATTGACTAAGTTACGAAGTAAAGAAAACTACCTTAAGCAATTTACAACTCATTAAAGTACATACATCTAATGTATCAGTTTAATAAATTTTCCGGTCCAATGACAATCATTGGTTAAATGAGATTTAATCACCTTCCCAAATACAACATTCATTAAATAGATAAGGATATATGGTGTGATCTGGTATCAGACCATCATTTACCATATGGAATAAGCATCTAATACTTAAGTGATAAAATCTCATAAAATAATGTTATAAGTTATTTACTTAACCGAATATTTTACTTAATGTTTATCTATTCGTTAATGACACTACTAATCGTATTAAAATATGTAATAATTATTTATATAGAACAAGTAACTATCCAATAGTTGCAAGTTCTGATATTATATATCGAAACAATCATTCAACATTATTTTAAATAACTAGACGGGAGATCTGATATCAAATATCTACAGTTGTCGTATTGTAAAAATCGATATTTTCTATACACAACTATACACATCTTCTTTCTTTAGCTTTATTATTTACCTTCAACTATTTACAACATTTGCAAATAATTGAAAAACTAATAGTGTCTGACACGTGACCTCTAAATGTCACTAAAGCCAAGAAATGTCATTATCAGATAAACAAATACCTAATGGGGTTTTATTAAGAAGTCTATCTGTTACAAGAAAAATTTTAATAATTTATTTAATAATAATCATTAATTAATAAAAAGATAAATAAAGAAATAAGATTGTAAATGTTACAGACACAAATGTCTATAACAAAGATAACTAAAAATTAGATTAGATTCGTTTGAGAAAATCCAAACCTTACAATTGTTGGTACTTTATGTATCAGAGCCAGGTTGGTGAGGTTAAGCTTTCCACCCAAAATATGTGTATCCAGGGAATGGACGAGAAGATGGTTGTTTGAAAAAATCATGGATGAGAAGATGATTGTTGGAAAGAAATCCACCTTTGATTAAAATGATATGTTTAGGGGAAATTGATGTAACGATATCTATTCATTTATCTTTTTATTAGTTGGTGATTTATAAAATAAATTATGAAAATTGTCATTCCAAGAGATATATTTGTTATCTCTAGTTAGTGGTTATCATATATCATTTTTATTCTATTTAAGACCTAAATATTTGATGAATAAAGAAGTGAAATATTATATCAACTTTATAGTTGTTTTGGGAGGTTGTTGGTCCTTCAAAGTACCAACACTTGAGAGATTTAGATTTCCTCCAATGATCCAGTCTTCTTCATTATGGACATTAATGTCCATAACATTAGGGACCAATAACCTCCCAAAACAACTAAATAGTTGTGTTTGCGCGATTTTTGTGCGTGAAGAAGAAAGAGAAACGTGTAAGGTCCAAACCTCATGAGACAAAGTCCCAGCAAGAGGTGTTTGATTAAGTGAATAAGCCTCCAAGGGGCGCAAGCACATAAATTACAGTCCTAGAAGTTACAGAAACTAAAAGATAAAAAAAATGCTCGTTTAAGTCTTCATTTGATTGTCATTTTCTCTCTGTCCGAGTGAGCTTTTATAGTGAATCTTGTAAACTGCTTGGGTGGTCCCAGTATCTCCCTGCAGCTGCTGGATCGTGCCTGTAACCGTTGGGCTGTACATCTCAACTGCTTGATCGTGGGTCGAGCTTTTATAGTGATCTTGTGAACCGCTTGGGTGATCCCAGTATCTTCCTGCAGCTGCCAGATCATGCCTGTAACCGCTGAGCTGCGTGTCACAACTGCTCGGTTGTGGAGGGAAAACTGTCCAACTGTTGCGATTGTGGAAGCAACTGCATCATGTATTTTCGTCCTAACCGCTATTTCGGTCGCCTCGACTCTTCGTCATTCTTCGCTCTATCGTCCTTCCTCCCTTCGTTCTTTCCTTCGTCTTAGGGCGATTTCATTCTAGGGTGACATTATTTCCTTTGTCAACAATTGTCCCCCAAGTTTACCATGATTGAACCGGAAGTGGAGATCGAGGTGAACTTCTCCGGTCTTCCATCGAAAAGGCATATAGATTGGAATGATAGAAACTTGTACAATCATTCCTTTTTATTCTAGGGTTATTTTCTGCTTTTCATCCAGGTTCGTTCTTCCCTCGTGCATGGAAGACCACCACGCCAACCGAGCCAATTTCCTGGCCGATCCCCAGTCCAGAGAACCCGCGAAGCCGAGGAATATGGCATCATCTGCGTAGAGGCCTACGATCCACCATTTTTTCCAGTCGTCACCCATCCACAACCTGGGGATGCAGTACCTTCCACACAAAGGACCCTGGTCAGCTGTCGCTAACGGACATAGTCCATCCCCACCATTACATTTCATTTCACACCTCACACCGGGTGGATGGCCGTTAGCTAATCTCTTTACATTCCATTTCACACTTCATCGAAGAGAAGCTTTCGCTTCTGATGGCCTTTGTCTCATGAAGATCTTGTCTTTTCTTGACTTTCTCATGCCTCTCTAGTTCGCTTGGTTACGGAGGGTCAAACTGCGATGTTTTGAGTAAAATCTACCCTTGAATGAATGGTTGGGAGACCCTGCAAATTACTTCTTCCTTCATCTTTTTATATACTCCTAAGTCATGATACTATTCTCACATAAAGCGCTTTTTTCCATGTGTTACCTGACCAATTGGGGCTCTCTGCTCTAGGTCTGGTTTTTTGCCGAAAGTAAGCCTGCGGCCTGACGGTATTGTCATATCAATTTTGTCTTTACTGCTTGTGCCAATAATGGAAACAGCTTGGGCGATGCCTCTGGAAGATGTAATATTGACATCTGTCCTTGGCCGATTTTGGGGGTCGATGCTAAGATTTTGAGGTTCGGCCGATCTGCTGGAGGCCGATGCTGCAAGATCGAGCGAGGTAAAACCCGGGATGGAACTCTTCGCTCTGTAACCTGTCGGGCTTCCTTTTAGAGTCCTTCGTGACCCTATCACTTCTGCAATAAATATGCAGCCCTTTCCTATACGTTTCATCATGAGGCCCATTTAAGAGCCGTCTTTACGTCACTTCCGTATTCCCTTCCGTCGCACGTCACTGTCGCAGCGAGTTGCATTTGAACACTTGTCTAGGGCAACCTTTCATCATTTTCCGTTTTCCCGCCGCTTTCACTTCTCGACAATTCGTATTGTGACACCTGTCTCAGGTTAAGCCCTTCGTCTATTACATAATGATTCATCCCATTCTAGTATTCACTTTACCTTCGACTTCCTCTGCAAACTCACTTTTATTGCATTCTCGACCTTCTGTTATCAATGGCCTCTTCATCTTCTGCTCCCAAAACTAATGCCTTAACCTTCGCCGATTATAATATGGCGCTGGAATCTTCTTCTGTGGGCACCTTCAGAGTTCATAATCTTGATGAGAATTTTGGCCAGTGCGCTCTTGGCCCCATCTTCGTTGAAGATGACACTATTGCAACGGCTCCGTTGGCTTAACAGTTCCTGTCTTCTTCTGGCCTCTCATTCTCTGAGCCACTTAACATCTCCCCTTTCGTTCAGTCCAATCCGCTTCGCACCTGGTCCAAACCCAATACGGCATTCGAAGCCTGGTTTCAATGTATATTGTTGCATGCGGATACTCGAGCCTTTTTAGACAAACATCACCTTCTTCATTTTATTGAGCTTTCATCAACTTTGCCCCCTTTTGATCGTAACTTGTTTCCTATTTCTTTGCTCTTTTGGTATTCTGAATACAATGTATTCATTCTTCCGGCCGGGCCCCTCACCATCACCCTTCATGATATTGGTGCTCTTACTGGACTGGCCTCTATTGGAGTGACCATCTCGGCCTGTACAAACTTCCGTTTCCCTCCTCATTCAGTGGACCATTCGTCCTTTTCATCCTATTCTTCTTTTCTTCGCACGTTTTCGAAAACAGCTGGTCCTGTTTCGATGTTAGAGCGAACAACTTTCCTTCATTATTGGCTGTGTATATATATCATTTGTGTGCCTAGCCAAAATCCTGTGGCGGGCTATCTCCCTATCTCTTCCGACCTTGCCCACGGCCGTCACTTGGACTTAGCCTCCTTTTTACTGGCCGTCATATATCAGGGATTAGCCGTCCTCCAGAAAAAACTTCGGTCGGGGGAATCACCCATTGTCTCCGGTCCCCTATGGCTCGTTTAACTTTGGTTGAGAGCCTATTTCCCTGTCTTCAGCACAATTGATTCAACTCACCCTTATTCTTGTGCCGGTCTTCTTCTTTCTCAACTTCGGCCATCTTCTTTCTTCCCTCGCGCTATTTTTGAGTATTTCTACACTCTTCTCCGGGTTCCTTTTTTTTTCCTTTTTCTATGTCAGATAGCCCATCCTTCGTCCATGACCTCCCTCTTTCGGAAGAGGATGAAGCAGGTCTTCGCATATGGCGCAGGTTTTTATTTAGCCGTGACCTGATTCATGACATCATGACTGGGGCCAATGGCAAGGCCGGAGTAGAGGTGTACTCATCCAACTTCGTTGCTCGTCAATTTAGCCTCGTTCAAGGGTGGCCTCTCTTCCTTCTTTCACACACGCTCTGCCTTATCAGACCGTTTTAAGGTATTTTCAGTCTCTGAAATTGAGGATTCCATGGCGGAAACTTGCTCTTTGATCTCTTCTTTTGTTATCGCTCCTTTTTCTCTTTGCATATCTGTTCATTCCTCTTTTGATCGTTTCTGGCCACCTGCCCATGAACGATATTTCTCCTTGCCTTCCATGAGAGTTTTTTCTTCCATTCCTTTGTCCCCCAAGTCCCCTGAGCCGACGGGGTCGAAGAAGGCAACTGAGGCGTCCAAGCCCAAGAAAATAAAGCTTGCTAAAAGGAGACAACCTTCTCCCAGTCGTAGCTCTGATTCGGACGTGCCGCTCGTCCGTCGTCCTAAGGTATGAGTTTGAAACCCGTATTCTTTTGTATATGAGTTTGAGGCACTCTGAAATCATAATTGTGTATCTTGTGTAGGTGCTTAGGATTGACCCGCCTTCCGCCATGCCCGAAAGGGCGCGAACTCTGGGGGCCGAAACCCCTGTAGGTGGAGGCGAAGAGGTGGGACCTGTAGAAATACCGGTCGTTCAGTTTGATGCGGATGAGGCGGCCGAGGGTCCCATCATGGAGCAATCGCTAGGAGAGGGTGGTGCAGTCGGAGCAGATCCCCATGGTATGGAGCCATATATTGAATTTGGCTGTTCGCGTCCAAGATTCGAGGAAATTCTAAGAGACCAACCTCTATTTGAGTGCTTCTCTTCAGACGGTTCTGTACCATTTGTACAGGATCCAGATGATGAGGCTGAAGTGCCAGAGCCTATTTGGTCGACTAGGTCTCTTTGGCACCACCTCAAGCAACTTTATCCCTTGGTACGCAGGATGTCCGCCTCAGGGCTTCAAGGGGGTTATAGGGACGTGAACGACCTTTATAGTTTGGCCGAATTGGAGTTGTTAGAGGAAGCTCGGTCTATGTATAGAGACGGCGTACTTCATCGCATTTACGACGAAAATGAGGTCATTTACATTTCTGATTCGTCCGACTCTGATTCTCTTACAGATGCTCGGCCTACTACTGCGCCGCAATGCCCAACGCCAGAAGTGGTATCTCCAAGTACTTCTGCGCATCAAACTTCGGCCTCTCCTTCTCGAGTGGAGTCCCTTATGCCTGAACAGCCATCTTCTCTGGCTTTCATGATTGCTTCTCCGCAGCCCCTGTTCCGACCGTCCCAGTGTTGCCGCTTTTGAACAATTATCACCCCATCGGGCTGAGTCTCTTATCTTGCTACAAAGTTCTCATGTTCAGCCTTCTTCTCTTCAAACCGCATGGCCGCTGGCCCTTGTCTCCCAGCACCCATCATCCTCAAATATTTCATCTTAGCGGGAACTAATGCAGCCACAAGCTGAGGCATTTGAGGCATTGGTGGACCGGCCTTCCAGTTCTGGTCCTGGGGTGGTAAGTCTTTCACCCCTTTCCTTTAGCTCACGACCTTAGTACATTTTGCTAATTCTTTCTTCGTGTGTAGGTATCCGACTCATTGATGCAATCGGTCCGGAACATTTTGGACCGCTTTGGGCGATTGTCTTCTGCTTCTTTTCGGCCTCCTTCGCCTTTGGTCAACACCAGTACAGACCTGGTGGGCCTCTGGGAGGTTCTTGGTCAATATTCTTCCTTTGTTGCACTAGAGGTTAGTCAAGCTGCTCGGCCAGAGAACATCCTTCAATTGGACAAAAGCTCCTCCGAATTAAACCGAATATTGGCCCTTCCTACCTTGCCCATATCGGTTGACGATCGACTTTTCCTTCAAGAAATGAAAGACGACATAACAACCCTTCTCTCTCGATATCGCAATATGCATAGCCAGAGGGTTGGATGAGTCTATGGCAGGGTATGCAAGACGACATAGCAGCCATTTTCTTTCCTCCGTAATGAGGAAAGAAATGCTCCGTGGCTCTCTCGACGCCCTTCATCAGGCCCTGAGGGACACTACAGAAGAAATGATCACCGACGAATCGGTCTTACTGGACCTGGAGCGAAAGCTACAAGAGATTCAGCGTCTTGTCGAGGAAATCCGTATGAGAAAAGATGCTAAGAGGAGGACCATTGCTACTCAAGTAACGGAGATGGATGAGTCTATGGCAGAGTATGCAGGTCTGGCCTGTATAAAATTTGAGAAAAGATTGGCCGATTTGGATGCAGTGGGTTGGAGATTCAGGAGGAATGGCGCCTGAGGAGAGAGACGCTTTCGGCCATTAAGGAGCTGCCCGGGGGTTTTCGGCGTTCTTCGGGCCAAAATTAATGATTTTTGTAAGACGTTAATCGTCTATTTCTTGTATTTTTAGGACGTTTTCGTCTGTACTTAATGAAAATACATTATTGTTCTAGTGCATTTTGTATATTTTCATGCTCCCACAAAGAGGGCACTGTAGGCATTGCATTTTTGCATGTGAAACCCGATGATGAGTCTCATTTGGAGGCACTACCTTTTAAGTCACGGAAGCCGCGGGAAACGGACGTCGGAAGGGAAAAGATGGAAATTAGTACTTTGTCGAATTTTACTCGCTTGTTTAGGTACGGGCTCGCTGGTGGACCTCCGTTTTAAAGCACATTTAGCCTAAAAAAATCCGCAAACCACTTAACCTCAGCCCAAAACCCCTGCAAACCCCTTGGCCTTGACCTAAAACCCCCGCAAGCCCACACCTAGCCCACACAAACCAAACCCACCAAGACAAGCCCACTCACGCCCAATGGAAGCCCACACGCCCAAGGCCCTCAAAATGCAACCCAAATTAAATAAAATAATTAATTAAATCATATACCAAATTAAATAAAATAATTAATTAAATATGTATTTAACACATGTATAATTAAATAAAATAAATAAAATCTAAATAATCACCTACCAAAATAATAAAATACTTACACAAATTAAAGAAATTGCATGCCTAATAAAGATAAATCAAATATATTATATACCCAGCTTAACAAATATCATGCCTAATTAAAATCAATCATAACAAATTAAATATATTGTATTCCTAATCTAGCCAAGACATGTCCCCAATCATATCTTAGGATTTCCTTTTTTGACACTAAATCATATCCTAATTGAATGCACCAAATCCTTTCCTTGTCAAGCAAGGATAAACCCTAACCATTGTCTATAT
>SKCR01005265.1:0-26039 GCA_019454045.1 Zanthoxylum bungeanum | reverse complement strand
TACCTCATTTGCTGCATCTATAACCTGCAAAGTTGTATCTCATAAGTTCCTGTTTGGTGACTAATTTCACCAGGCCCTTGCATCTGGGATAGGCAATAGAAAGCATGAAATTGAAGCAGTTTCAATTTTCAAAAGGAGTACATAATTTTATGGTGCTGAGAACTAATGATATTCTACGAGTCTAGCAAAACAAATCACAATACTATCATGAAGGAAAAAAAGACATTAGCCTTCGATTGCATTAAAATTCACCCATCAATTTCCTGCTATAAAAGGGTAGCACCATAGTACTGCTCAAAGGGCAATCTAGTTTCTATCTTTCAGCAAGCAAACTGAATCGTATTTTCACTCACTTGCCTCTATAGACAGATATAACTTTCATAGCACTAATAGAGTAAGATAATAGTACATTAAAAGGGACCATATGCTCATCACAAAACTTACCTCTTCATTGTGGACGATTTTGTCCCCAACATTGCTTCGAGAAAGCAAACCTTCCAAGATCTTAGCAAGCAATGGGGTGTATTTTGGGTATTCAGACTGCCAAGAAAAAGAGGAATACATCATAATGGACAATTTCAAAATAGTGCCAAGGACCGGAATGCTAAATAAAATCCCAAGATAAGTTTTAAAAGAAGATGCTCCTATCATTTCCTGAAAGTAATAAAAAAGGGCAAGGAGAAATTTCATCCTAAAAAATTCAATAGTGAAACCAAAGAGAGAAGAACACGATACTTCAACTGCTACAGTATTTGCAAAATCAGCCAAGCTAAATTCATTAAATGCCAAACAAGTGAGTGACTAAAGATCCAGATATGAAGAGGATAAGGATTGGAATAGGGTTAATTTCAGTTAGTCCCCCATGTGTTTTGACAATCTCCAACCCACCCTCCAATCTATTGAAAAAATCAATCCACCCTCATTCACTGTTAAAAGGATTATGGTAAATGGGGTTGAGTTTACAAAAGTTTTCATTAAAATTTCCATCTTTGCAACAGTAAATGGGGGTAGGTTGGTGTTTTCAATAGGCTGGGTGGTTAAAGATAGTCAAAAATCAAAACTTCTGGGGGTAAATCCCTTAGTAATATGCAGAGGCTTAGCTGCCTAGTTGATTTCAGTGAAGGAATTCAGAAAGCCTTGGCAGTTCAGAAATGATTGAAAAGTAGAATAAAGCATTTCATGGGATCCAAAAATAATATAAACCATAATCTTAAAAATCATATTGTGAAGGACTTTCCCAGTGAATGATAAAGAAAAGCACTTGCCTTAAGAGAGGCAGCCAACTTCTTCCAGTCTGAGCACTCTTCATCAGTTCCTTGTTTTAGGCTTTCCAATACTTTAATCTTTGCATCTCGAACCTGAATGACATGCATAACCAGCATTCAGTAGCTGTAGAAGTCCTCAGTAAAAACAAGTGACACTGCGGTGTACAACAGAAAGGAAAAAGAAGGTTGCCACAAAAATAATAATAGACAGACCATGCAAATGCAAGAGTCAAAGACATTTGCAACCAGCTTCTAAATCATATTAAGCAGGTTTAATGTTATTCATATGTGTGAAAGAATACGTATTACACAATCCTCAGATGTGAAGATATGGGGAAATTGAAACTACCACAAAACTATATTAAAAAATTAACAGCCGATTCGGTTGTGCTGTCTTTACATTTTATATCAAATAGGTATACAATTTCTAGTTCACATTTTTTAACAAATGCATTTGAAGGCTCTTATTTGCTTTTCAATTTCTTAAGTACTCAACAAGGAGAACAAGAAGAAAAATAAAAAGAAGAAACACATTCTCAATGTTAATAGATATTAACATGTTACACCAGTAATGTCCATACTTTTAACACCAAAACCTAAGTTGATATATAATAAATCCACATTACAGAGTCCTTCAGGGTGCCTGAAAATGAAATACCTCCTCTTCTAAACGCTCGGAAACAGTTTTAGTGCAAGTTGAAGAACCTTTTCCTCTGTCCTCGTCAAGCTGTAAATTACATATAACAGCAAATTTTTTTAAAGAAATGAATTCATACGTAATGAACAAGAAAATAAAACACATACTATTTTCAGCTAGAGGATCAATATTGCAAATCATTGATGCTCTCTAAGACCATTAAAGGATGATGCATCATATAGGAAAGGCAAAATAAAGGTATCAACATTAAAACCTTATTAGGTGGCACTATGTATGCAATTTCATGAGAAACAGGGTTCTTCTCTGGGTTTTTCCCCTCTTCCTGGCCTTGAGATGATAGCTTTCCATAGGAGATCACTCCAAGCAATATAGATCCTTGCTGAGAGTTCTGCAGATAATTTATGAGTATATTCTTATACATCTACTGCAACAAAATTGGATATCAAGTTACTTTAAAAATATATATATACCTTCGGGAGCTTGTCTTTTCCAGGTGGGCTCAAATAGAATGCTTCTTTTTTTCTACCAGAAAATGCTTTAGTTAGAGTATGTATGAGACAAAAGTGAAACATAGAAACAAATCATCGAGGGGCCAAACATACCCTGGAACTAAAATGGAGGAATTGTAGGTACCATTTCCCATAATAGGGCCATCTGGTTGAGAGTAAAAGCTCAATCGAATGATATCCTGGATTAGAAATAAAGCAACAGAACTTTTAATAGGTACTTAAAACTTGCAATCCTTCTTAGATGTGATACAACCTTGACAAAATAGTACTTCTTAGGAGACCCAAAAAACAAGGGGAAAACCTAGCAAAGTGCATTTCTCATTCTATTTTATCGTAAACATGGGCGTATCTATATTGGGACCAGCCGAGGCATGCGACTGGATTTTGGAAAATTTCAAAATATAAGTTTAAAGTTGATTTTAATTTCTTTCAATTTCATGAAAGCGTCCTAGCTAGGTTTTAAAATTATGCTAATGATCCAACTAAGTTTGAAAAGTTTCAACTTTTGAAATTTATTTAGTTATTTTGATTCCATAATAATCGATTACCCACACTAAATAAGGAGTAACTTATAATGAAATAATAAGGATATGATAGAAGATAATGATTTTTTTTTTCATTTTTTCTTAATGCTACTTCTTAAAAAAAACAATTAATGTAAGTATATTTTAGATTTAAATCTTTTAAGTTATTCATCTAAAAAAATCTTCAAATAACAAAAGAAAACTTTAAATTTGTCTCATAATCTCACTATATCAATTCGTCGTTGTTATCGTTACTTCTCCACTACCCAACGCCAACTATCTAAAGCATGAACTGACAATAAAACTATTATACATCATTTTCATTATATGAATTCTCATTGAATAATAAAAATATTATAAATAAATATTATAGATGTATTATATATGAATTTTTAAAAATAATTGTAATAAATTTTAAACGTGCCCCGGCTCACCAAAATTTCTGGATGTCACTGATCGTAATCATACATAGGGTTGGGGCAACCTAATCCGGTATTTATGCTATGAAGATAAAAGTATCATGGATTAGATAAAAAATCTCATAGTGAGTAATGTACTAATATGTTTGTAGAAAGGGCAATTAATATCCATTAATATGGATTTGTAGACGCTAACATAAGATGTCTTTTTTCCTTAACTTGCACATTGGAGATTTGTGGAATATTTTAATGTGTTTTACAAAGCACAGAATAACAATTTCTAAAATCAACTGCAATCCTAATTGACAACCATAATAAATTCGGAAGCAAAGTGAAACAAGCACATCCAGAACATGGCAGCCATTTATCGCTTAGTGTTTGAACATTTAAGGACATGATTCCCTACCTTCTCCAACTTTCTTTCAATAAACAGCAACAACTGCTTCATCTTTTCCAGACACTGCACATTGTCATGCCTGAAAAAAGATACTTACCATGAGAGAAAGGAGTATACATCTAGAAGAAGATTAAAATTATTAACTACTTGATAACCGTAATACAAGTCCAGTCTCACAACCAAGACCTAATTTTATGTTTTAAACATTACATGCTCAGCAACAAAAGAGTAAAAACTGCCTGATTAGTTGTGGTACTCAGGAACTTCTTTTAGATAAAACCTTTTTTTCTTTGGAAAAATTTAGATAGAATTTGAAGTACCAAATCTTGGCAGCAAAGTCTTATCTCAAATATATCAGTAACTGAAGGGAAGAGGAATTAAAATCAATGTGTATGTACATGTAATACATTCTGCTACCTCAGATAAAGCTGTAAATTGTATTCACCCTTGGGAAGTTTTGAATATTTCGGATAAACATCACCTTGTGCATACACACGCTGAATGGAAAAAGAAAATAGCAAATCAGATGGGCATGATTAAATATAAAAATACCAAGTGAAGCACACAGGTTTTTTTTTTTTAAAGGGGGCATAAATGAATGAATCTGAACTATTGCCGTGCATTCTAATTACTGAACATGGAGTTCTTCCTAATATAAATAGACCATCTTTATCAAAGAGCAATTCATATTGAACAAAATTACAAATTTTCCCCAAGAAATTCTAGATTCTTTAAGAGGACATATGTTCTGCCAGCTTTCCTCAAATAACTACTAACTGAAAATTTAATTCTTTAACAATATAATATGCTGAAGTACCTTGTTTGCATCAGAAATCATATAAAATTGAGACTCAAATTTAGTGTCATAAATGCGATTGTTGAGCAACGGAATGTGAGGTTTAACTTCAGCACCGTCCTCCAGTTTAAACTTGTAACTGCAGAACCAAAAAATGTATCAGCTGATTATAGCTTGAAATGCAGCTAAATGCAGCAGGACATGTGTAAAGTAATAAATAACCCACGTTAATGTCAGTGCTAGGATCTGTTTGCCTGAAGGAAGTTTATCACGATTGGTTGGAAGCACCGTAAGCTTTGTTTCAATTGGTCGATATGGAACTCTTATCTGGAAAATAAACAAGCACACTTGAATGATGTGTGAAATGTAAATGCATATATAAGTTTACTATAATTAGAAATTAACATATACACATACATGTAAATTATGTAAATAAACAAAACATATAGATCTAAACAAAGAAGCCTACTTCACCTTATTAAGAACAGCAGCAGGGGCAAGTCTCTCAGATGCCAATAGGGCTTCAGCATCAATTCTAACAGGTGCTTCACTTCCATCAAGTAGCACTTCGTCTTTATTGACATCAATTCCATGAAATACAATCTAAGAATTTATATATTAAGTCAACATTTAAGGCTCTTCAGAAAGAAAGGAATACTTATAACATTCAATTTAGTTAAATCTTATAATAAAATGGGCTAGAGGAAAAGTTAGAAAAACCCAGCCAAGCAACAAGAAAAAATATATCCCCGTAACATAGATAAAATAACTGAAAAAACTAGAAAATAAAATAAACCATTAGATCAAGAGAACTGAGATAACGAACTCCACAAAATTATGATTTCCAGTTCATGGAAATCAGAGAAGTTTTAAAATCTTTGGTAAAATTTTTAAAATTATGAGAACTAATAATTTAAAACACACTGATAACCCCAAATAAACCAAGTTCCGAAGATTCATATACAAGTTTTGCTACCTCAAAGTCTACAATAGTGGTTTCATGACTTCCCATTCCACTTGACCAAAACTGAGCTATTGCTAATTCCATTGTCTGGCCACCCACAACAGGGAATGCAAAGCTTCTGGCAGCTGGAGAAGAAAATGTCACAACACTCTCCCACTTAAGAGGCCTTTGCAGTGGACAAACCTGTATATTGCAGTAGTAGGCAATTAAAACCAGGGCCAGACAACCTGATATAAGTTTTATAGTAAGCTGTACCTGAACAGTGTCAACAAAAAAGCGCCGAGTTGTGTCAAATCCTGATGTCCGCATGGTTGCCTCAACCCAAGTAGCACCTAGTGGCACCTCTATAAATCTTCGTTCTATGCAGCCTATCCAAGTGGTACATCAAGGCAGGGAAGTAAGAATTAAGTTCCAAAAGTCAAGAATAGCAAACAATAGCAGACCAAACAACTGCAAGTGCAGTTAGCCTGCCTCAGAGTGAGCCTATCCAAGTACACTTTTTCATACTATCCATCCTGACAATTTTTAGTCACCTTAAGCTTTTTATCAAAAACAACAATACAATTTTCCAACACTGTAGTTTTTAGGATTTACAGCAAGACCGTTAGGGATCCGTTGAGATAAAATAGTTTCTCTGTGTTTTACATGAAATTAAAAACTAGTTCATGTGCCTTTAAATAGCCTTAAAATCTATTTAACTCTACATATAGGATTAAATTTCAACTTTTATGCATGAAAACTCGTTGGCGTGAATGCAAATATAATGGACATTCACACACATCATGAATCAAAGAAAGACATGCACAAGGACTAAATAGTAAATTTATTTCATACGGTTCAAAACCAGTACAAAAATAACCTGGCAAAAATGACATCTTTGAAAATGAGACAAGAGGAGGCCGATTCACTACAGCTGTAGGCTTTAATATAGTAACAGGAATTCTAAACAGAGGTCCGCGCCCTGGTGCTTTGCAATCAATTCCATAGATTTCATAATAATGTAGACCGTCCTTGAGATTCGTAGGATCCACCACTACACTGGAACAAAGGAAGAAAAACTTCTTGTTAAGAGAAGAAATTATTTTCCAGCTTCAAAAACCCATGATAGCAAGATCCACAATCTTGCCCACAGAATCTTTAAATTTTTATGAATCTAGCACGTGGTTCTGTTAGAGATAGTTTACATGTATCCATGCGTATCTACAAAAGTGTGCATGCATGTGCTTATTCCCTCAATATCCACACAATGACAACTCTGGTATTCCAGCTTATCAAGCAAGCCATAAAAATAATTTATAATTCCTTCAGATAATTTTATAGTTTTGATAAGATTTTATTGCAGATCATTAAAAGGGACTTAAAACATCACCGAATCAATCACAGCAACTAACAAGCAATTTCCCTGGCAGAAATACAAAGGTAAAATCTACGAGGTGTCATTGTCAAATGATCCCCAGATAAATCAGTAACTCCCCTCTTGTCTGTGAGCATTCTTATGACATAAAAACATTGGCATCAAAAGTACAACCTGAACGTGTCTACAAATAATAATATCAAAGTATAGAGAAATAACGCCAACTAACTTGAAGCTTCGACCGTTGTGTGTTAGAAGTAGGTATTCAGGAGCCCTCACAACTGCCGTTTCAGTAGAATGTAACTTGATACATTCCTCGAACGGAACCAGTTCTTCCAAATTACTCGCATCATCATGAAACTTTGGTTCAACTTGAACTGTCCACTGTTAATAATATTCACTTTCAGAGCTGATTTCAAAAGTTACATGCAGTTAAAATTATGTATATTTGAGCAGAAACTTTTCCATAACTCATCCTCTTAATGCACTGACTAGCAATGGATATTTTTTGTACAATTGAATTAAACTCTGATGTACAAACATTTCATGCAACCTCCAATAGTTGTAAAAGAACAAGAAATTAAAAAAATCACACCGCGCGCACAATTCTTATTAAAATGATCATCATTTCCAATAAACTTTTTAATACTCCTATTGGGCATTTTCGTCAGCAAATAATAAAAACTCAAGTAGAAAGTTAAGGATACAGTCCCAACCAATAAAACAGGAAACATATTGGATGAGAGAGGCTACAGTTGATGTACTGATCAATAACCATGCGCTTCATCATAAAAATTCAAGTGCATAATTGCAATCCCTAGTGTGTGACTTGTTGGTTATTTTAGGGCTAGGATTCAATAAAACATACCATAACATTCTACTGCTTTCTAGAAGTTCTGATACAGAAACAAGACTACACTCATCAAAAAGTTGCACACATGGGCGGCATCAGGACTGTGCTGCCCATGCCCAAGCCCGGTGCCGATCCCATAAATTTCTCAAATTTCTTTTAACAAATAATAATAAATATTTAGCCCACTACTATTACATGAAAAAAGAAATTTAGCCACCCCTAAAATAAAATTCTGCCTACGCCCTTGGTTGCAGAGCAGTTGTTTTCAAGGTATAAGGAGTAAGATTTTAAACAAGACTTTCTCTTGCAAGCATGAAGATAATATGTGGTGCATGGAGGAATATAAAATGAAGAGTTCCAAATGAGAGGAATCTAAAACGAACTATTATAACAATGGAAGTAAACCAAATATGTACGAGAAGCTCTCATGGATAGTTATAATGTTCAAGAACACAGAATTTCCATTGATATTGTTGGAATTAGTTGAGAAGCTAATTAGTATTTATTGTTAGATTATATTCAACCAAGCATTAATTGTGTAGTTGGTAGTTGTGTTGTTGTGTATTTAATATGGTAATTGTATAATGCCTATATAAAGGCCTCTCATTGTAAGTTTTATATTAAGCAAATTTTAATACACAATTTTCTTCACAAATTCTCACATGGTATCAGAGCCAATCTTTCTCTGGGTTCTAGTATCTCTCTTTTAGAGTCGTCGTTCAAGTCGGCGCGTGGGGAACACACACCGCTATATATGTGTGAGCCTCACGCGCCGCATCTTCTTTGGCAATCTTGACAATATCAGTGACGACGAAATGCTAATTCTTATCCCTTATTTGCACCAAGTTCCACATCTGACTTTTTTCGGGGTTTTGTTATGGGGTGATTTGGCAAGTTTTCTTTAGATGTTTTGAGCTGTTCTGGAATAGTTTAAACTTTTCAGCTGTGCATTTTCCAGCGATGTTAAACCATCCAAACCTCCACATCTGTTCTCGTTGTGCATTCTCCAACGACGTTAAACAGCCAAGTCACCATATATGTTCCTGCTGTGCATTCTCCAGCAGCGTTTTAAACACCCTAGTCTCTCTATGGTTCTTGTGCTGATTTCATCTGTAACAAGCTTGGTGCATACAACATGTATGCTCCAGCTTGAGGGGGAGTGTTGGAATTAGTTGAGAAGCTAATTAGTATTTATTGTTAGATTATATTCAACCAAGCATTAATTGTGTAGTTGGTAGTTGTGTTGTTGTGTATTTAATATGGTAATTGTATAATGCCTATATAAAGGCCTCTCATTGTAAGTTTTATACTAAGCAAATTTTAATACACAATTTTCTTCACAAATTCTCACAGATATAATCCGAATCAAATTCAATAAGTCGATAATAATCCTACCTCAGTAGATTGTTTGCAGGAACCAGCATCTCTTATGTAGATGCCTCGATATGTAGGAGCTGCAGTTATAGATAAATGCATTGTAAGCATCAATGTATGTCAGGGATCAAATAACCAAAATCAACTGGAACTCTTGATTATAGGAAAGACTGGTCATTGATTACATAAATAACAAATCAGCAAATCAAAAGTTTCTTTTAATGCAGAATCCATCATCTTCGCTGTCACAGGAGATAGGTTATACTGTTAACAGATGACCAACTTGTGGAATTTAATAGGCATATACAATATAAACCCCCAGAAAATATTCTGTGCAGTCGTTAGAAGGCTTGGGCATGGAAGATCCCAAAACTTACTTAATTTTCCACATCGATTGATCTTTATTTGATATGAAACACATGGAACATGGCCATACTGCTGAACGTATTCATATGCCCTAGGATGCAAAGGGTGATCAAGATTAAAATGAGAACTTGTATAATTTTATTTCCTGCAGGCAAAAGAAAAGCATAGAGCAGAAAATCTAACTTGTCAACTTGCAAAAGTCCTTGTCCGGTAGATAGTTTATCTTCTGCCAAAGCACCTACAGGAACTGAAGTATTCTCAACAGCCCTTCTTACAGTATATGGACTCACAGTTGTGCCATTGGCCTACAAAGACAACATTACACAAGAGGAACTCTGATTAGATTCATACATAGCTCAAACAATGTCAAATGTTAAAAGTATAACCCAACACAAAATGTATGCCAAAAGAACAAAAAGGAAAAAAGAATCAAGTCATTAGGAAAACAAAAATAACCTTCATTGCGCTAATAAGTAATGCAATTCCCCCACATGCGGAAGGAGATGCCATTGATGTTCCATTCATGAGCATGCGTCTTTGAAGAGTCCATGTAGGGACAGGAGCAACAGCCCCACCAGGAGCACTTATACAGACTCCTAGATCACCATCAGCTGTGGACCTCGGCTTGACCTGTATTCCATTTAAACCATTCAGCTATACTTGATCCAAATTCAAACCAGAATAATGGCCTGAAGGCACCCGAGTGTGAGACAGTGTTTCTGTCGAAGTCAGACTAATTGAAGTTAACATACCAAGTATACTCGAGACCTTCACTGGGAGGTTCAACTACACAATGAGCACCAGCAGCCATTGCAGGAGAGACATATGCTCCAACTCCTATAATGCTTGAAGAGGTACCACCAGGCGCACCAACAGTGTTTAATGCTGGCCCACTGTTTCCAGCACTACTCACAAATACCAGACGGTGTTTATTCACAGCCTAAGTTTAGAAACAATAGCGAGATCCACACCAAATTAGAGCATGAAAGAAAAACGACAGTTATCTGAGATGAAGCAAGTTTTCAGTAGATACTTCATTAGCCAGGTCGATAAAGCGCCCATAGTCTGGCAATAATGTAGGCTCTCCAAAACTCATATTGATGATATCGCATTTATGCTGCATAAAATGAGTGTAATGGTCAGAATTTAGATGATGTATATTGCAATGTCTTATATAGCATACTGTAATACTTTACGGTCCTTAACTAACATAAGAAGCAAAGATTTGGATCAACAGTGAACATATGCACAGATGCTGAGACGCATACATTTGGATCAACATTGTTAGTATATGTTCTCATGATATATTCAGCAGTAACCACCAAATGGCAACCTAGAAAACAAAATGCTAAAGCTGCAATTCCTATTCCTAATCAACAAAGAAATCATATTTCAAATCTTTTTTTCTTTTCAGACAAACTATCACTAACCTCCACAGCAGCTATGATTGCCCGTGTCAAGCCAGTTCCTGTCTCCATCGAACCTAAGCGGGTGTCTCCAATTTTACAAGATATTAACTGCGCTCCAGGAGCAATTCCATTCAACAAAGGCTCCTATAAACCACAGCAAATGTCAAAATTGCTTCACTGTGAATGAAATACCACAAAGCATATCAACTTCAGTGTAGGTACCTCAGGGTGAAAAGCAGTAGCTATACCAGCAACATGAGTGCCATGAGGGGAACTATCCGTAACAATGCTCAAGACATTTCCCTCATCATAAACATTAGCAACAAATGTACAGGCATCTAATTTGCTAAACACGCCATACTTCCTTTCAGCCCTGTAAGAATAGTATGAACAATAGTTTAGTTAAGATACAAATGTAACTTATGAACATATTCAAAATGAAAACCCATGAAATGTATTTCAAGTTGTAAAATGAAAATGACAGGACTTGTTTAAAATCAGAACATTCCTTCTTTTCTTATAACCCAGAAATCCCTACGCAGGTGCACCAGATTTGAAATTGGGATTACTGTCGGCCTATTTAATTAACTAATTAAGAACATTTCTATTTCTTAATCAGCATTCCCTTTACATATGTAGAGTAGAGTTTAGCACTAATAACATTCAACCTAATCTCATACTCACAATCAATCATACACACCTATAATTAGTGAGAGGAGCAAAGTCAGCAAGCTTCCCATGATCTGGCTCATCCTCAAGACTCTGCGTGTCAAGTGCAACCCTCCATGCTTCACCATCATGCCATACCACAGCATCAATAACAGGTCCTTTGTCATCATAACTCTTGAATATAGACACATAATCACCTTTCAGAGTGAGAGAGATAAAATTCAAATACGATGTATGTCAATATTCTAGAGGCACACCTCAGCCTGCTTCCGTAGAATATCAACTCTGTTTTGGAGATCTTCACGAACCCTTTTCAAGTTTGAATCCTCCATTTTCTTGTGTTTCTGGGGAAAAGGATACTAAGTTACTAACACAGAGTGATGTGCAGGAAGCCAGAAATATAAAAACAACAGTATATGCGATACCAACTGCAATGAGTAGAAGAACGCCAGGCGCCAGCTAGCAATATTTTATAGTTCTAAGGAATAAGAAAAATGATAAATTACACATCAAAACGGTAATGATTCCTGTGAAAAACATGGCCTTTTTGAAAGTGAAAATTGGAACGAAATAAATGTAGGCAAATGACCAAGCTTTCATAAAGGCATAAAACATATCTGAGTGTAAAGGAACTCAACATAAATTTCAAATAATTTATTGAGATTCTGCAAGTGAGTATCATACTCACAATTTTAAAACAAAAGAGGAAGAGTCAGGATGATAGATATACCAAAAACTTCCATAATCTGAAAAATGTAACTAAATCAACCCAAGTATTTCAACAACCTGATCGAATTCATCAAGATGCTTTACAGCTTTGGCAATCACTTCCTGATTCTTCTCATCCCATTTTTTCTTTCTTTCTTTCTGCCAAGCAAATATTTTAGGGAAAATATAGAAACCTTTCAATTAAGAATGCAGTTAAAAGATTTCAAGTTTTCAACCCAACAATGTAATCAAAAACACTGCTCACCTTTAAGCGGGAAGTCAGTGAGCCTGTAAATAATTCATATACTAATTTATGACCCACATGCCATTCACCAGACGGGTTTTTCCATGAAGAATTGACAGCAAGAGTAACCCCTGTAACGGAATTTCCCCATCATCAATCCATACGACATGATTTCTTCACCACAAACGGATCACTTTCATTTCAAGACTTTAAATGTATATTAAAGAATGAAATGAAATTTAACGAGACTGACCAGAATCTCCACGAATACAACCATCAGAATCAGCCTTGACCACAGTTGATGTATCAATATCTCCACTTCCAGTACTGGAAACAACAATAACAACCACACCAATAGAAATAAAGAAGTTTCGGCTAAACATTATCTTACAAATCGTTTATTAGAAAAACAACAAATCACCAGTCAATAACATCCAAGATTTTTGGCTTCCCATCTGATGTCACCTGCAAACCAGTAGCAGCCGGGTCCACACCAGTATCTGAAACACCAAAATATCACGAAATCATGCTATATTAGGTACAATTTTCCTGTTCTTTTCTGCCATACAGAGAAGGAGAAATTGATTTTCAACGACAAAAATCACTACCAGACCACAATTTTTCATTCCTCACCTTTCCTTTTCATTTCTTATTTCCTACTAATTAAGTAGGAAATGTCAACTCTAACAATCAATTGCAACATAAATTTCTTTCATTTTCTACCAAACAGCCACAAGAAAGCCTATAAAAGCTCCATGCTACTATGCCATATGTATATTCATTTATTGAAACTACCAACTTATCATACTCATACAGTTTCAAAATAAACTTGTACGTGGCAAGATTTTATTGAATTGTTGTACGGACAGAAAATCAGAACAACTACACTGGATTTCCTTTTCTTTTCTTTTCTGTCAAACAGCGAAATTTTATTTTCTTCGACTTTTTTTGTTCATATTTTACAATAGACACTGAGTAAGCAACTGGTTACGTATGAACTCAACAGAGTAATATTAAATAAATTTCAATACCGAAAATCGCGATAAGGACGCCGCGGCCATCGAATTGAGGATTGGCCTCAATGAATCGATCAGCGCCGATTTCTTTCTTCGGCATGAGAGAAGCCAAGAAAGTTGACTCGTTTAGTTTGAATCTACGAAGAGCGCCGTTATCATCACCGCCGCCGCCACCTCCTCCAGCACCCGCGCCGCCACTCGACGAAGAAAAAGGCATCGATTTGTTTAATTTACAACGAAAATTTAATTTTCTCTTTGTTCTGACCTTTTCGGTTGCAATGAGCAGAGACGACACTGTGAGCGTGCTGCGCGTTGAAAATGATGATGAGATTGCACGAGACGGTGTCGTTTGGGCCCGACATGCTGACGGCACGTTAAATAATGGGGGACGGCATTGCATTTTTCCTTTTTCGACCTTTTTCTTTTTGGAGTTTTCGTAAGGGGTAGTTTGGGGATTTCGTATGATAATGGTGGCGATGGACGGAGGAAGTGGAGAGGTTTTGGGCGATCTTAGTGGATTTTTAAATGATATTGGTCTACTTTTGATTGGATGAGGCTTGTGGTGGTGTTGAGATTACGGTTTTGTCCTTGCATGAACTGTTTTGACGTGTAACTCCCTAAGTTCGTAATATTTATAAATTTAAGCGGTAAAGTGGGCCCAACCGAATTGGATATTTTTCTGCCAATGATTATTTTTTTCCTGGGGTGAAATAGCCAATGATTAAGTTGCAATGACAGTGTCAATGGGTCGGATCCGGGAAAAGCTCAATAATAGTATCTGTTGTGTCGGGTTTGGGTCCGGTTTTATTCGACCCGTTTTTCAAAAAAAAAATTAAAAACATACCAATACAAAATAGAAAATGTATTCATATTATATGCAAAGACAATTCATAAATATATCAAAAGTTTTTATCGATAAATTAACAATGCAAATGCTACAAACATACTAAAATATATATATGTTTTTTTTTATTTAAGCTCGGGCCAGGGTTTAATTTGCTAAGCCCGGCTCGGGCCCGAGCCCAAGTTGGGCTTCTAAATCTAGGGCCCGGGCGGGCCAGATCGAGCCCAAGTTTTTTTGTTATCTCTAAATTGTAATCTTATAATTGAGTTTTGTATTAATTTTTAATAAATTGTTAGTAGTATTATGTAGTTATTATATAAAAATTTATAAATAATTAAATATTAACTTTCTATTATTATTCATGCACACCTCATAGAATATTATAAAAAAGTTTTGAGTAAAAAATATCACTATTGAATCCAAATTTATATACTGATATATAATAATTTTGACAAAATTAAATGAATTTATATATTTTAAAAATTAATTTAATCGATAGATGAATTTTAGAGTTAGAAATAATAATCTAAAAAGGTCGAATAATAATAAATTTAAAAGGGATAAATTATAAAAATAATTATTTTCAAAGCCATAATGGAAAACTTATCATACATATAAATAATTTTTATCCCTCTTTTGTATAATATTGCCACTTGACAATGTAGAAAATGGTGATAATACTTTGAAACATTGTCCTCTCTTTTGTATGATGTTGCCACTTGGCAGTGGAGAGAATAGTGAGAATACTTTGATACTTTGAAATTCACATATATGTAATTTCCGTTCTCTCTTTTGTATGTTATTGTCACTTGGCAGCGTAGAGAATTTACATATATAATTTATGTGCCCTCTTTTATATGGTGTTACAACTTGACAGTATAGAGAATTATGAGAATACTTTGATATTTTGAAATTTACACATATAATTTTTGCCCCCTCTTTTATATAGTATTGCCACTTGGCAGTATAGAGAATACTTTGATACTTTGAAATATCTGATGTATTTAATAGTGAAAAACTTTAACTAATGTATCTGTCATTTTTAGAAGGTGAATACACATATATAATTTCTGTCCCTCTTTTGTTTGGATAAAATATCAGTTCGTGAGTCATCATTTTAAGTAAATACGTGGCTATGATATTATAAATATAAATGTGGTGTTAATTCACAATCAATTTTCAACCAACATTTATGAATAACAAGATGAGAGTGGCAAATATGAGATCATTAAGATGGATGTGTGTGTTGTGACCTTTTAGGTCTCACATCATATATTGATTTTGATTATAACAAATAATGTATCAATGACATAATGATAAATGCACATTTTCAAAATTATAAAATATGCACTTAAAACGTTGAAAGATATTAAGATGGAATTTAGCTACCGTCAAATGAAAATTAATGTGTATCTGACAATATTAGTTGTCAATAAATAAAATATTAGGCAATAAAACATTAACACGTCCAAAAAATGAGAATAACTAAGATAAGAATACTTAGATGGAGGTATGGATGGACTTTGAACACAGACCTTGAAGATTTACGTCTATATATCCAAACTATTTTAGTCGTATGTCTCTTATCTTCTCATTTCTCAATCGATATTATACTCATTCTCTTCTAAATTATTTCATTTCTTAAATATGTCTCTTATATTCCACCCACACATTCATTTTTCAATAAAATTATAAACTTAAAAGTACAAACTCTTTTGTACATCAATTATGTTGTGTTTCAAATTATACATACAATCACAAGCATTTGGTTGTCCCCAAGAGATAACATGTAGAGAAAGGGGTGTAGTGTTAGAATATAGACATGGTTCTAACAATAAATGTTCAATGTTAAAAGTTTTTAGTGATGGAGAGAATTGTTATTTGATCCATCTTCGATACTATTCTGGATCTTTCATTTATGTGACCTACTCATGATTAATCGATCATTGTTATCATATGGTGTCGTGTTTATGACATATTATAATCGTAATATGTCAAATTTAAATAAATACGAATACTGACAATTTAATATTTTGAATATGAATTCAACATGTTTGATAAACGGATTGACACAACACATTGACACAATTAATAAACGGGTCAATTTCGTATTTACACGATTAATGATACAATTATTCGATCAACACGGATATGATATAGTAAATAAATGGGTCCACACGACATTATTAGTGATAACGTTGAGTGATATAACAGAACTACAAGATTGCAGTTATAACAAAACAATAACATCAATAGACTACAACACAAGTAGGCAAAAATCACGAGTATGGACAGATGCAGTGAGCACCAAGTCAGAAATTGAAACCTGCAATCAAGACCTGAAACACAACAAATGAGCAAATAACGTCAAAGTTTGCACAAAGCATTATCCTTAAGACTAAACACAGATGCAGATGCAGTGATAATATCTCGGTGCAAGTAGGACCAAAGAATGCGGCTTGACCTCCAAGATATAATGACACTATCATACGGGTGCACTACCAAGTACGATAGTTTAGAACACAAAAGAAAGAATATAATTTATTAGAGGAGAATAGCTCTTAATTTTCTATGTTGTTAAATGAGCGTGAATGCTCTTTATCTATACAAACTCATGATTTAGCCTTATTTAATAAGGATTAGTATTTCTGAATTCTAATAATACATGAAAAATATTTTAAACAATTCAAATCACAAAAGGATTTAATTATTTCAAATACAATTTGATACAAAATCACACTCTTAATTAATCCAAAATAAAAAGGTTAAGCTTATGAAAACGAGCCAATCTCACGCATGAGGGGGGGTCTCCCTACGCGTGAGTTATTGGGCGCGAGCGGCCTTTTGAAAGGATTCAGAATTTGGATCTCATGTGGGCTTTCCTTCTGCGCGTGGGCTTCCATTACTTTAGTATATGGTTTCTATATATAAACTCTTTAAAACTCTTCACCTTTTTCGATGTGGGATTAGTATCATTTTGAAATATTACACAATATTTATTGGAAATATTAATCGAGCGTCATTCACTTTTTGCGTAAAAAAATTAGCTGAAACTTATATAGAAATGCAGATATTCATTTATTGAATAAATATTAAACTGACTGATTGAAAATGACTAATAAATATTTCATAAAACCGTCGATAATTATCTTCTCGAGTTAATATGTTAATGTGGTTGTTGATAAAAGAAAATCGCCCTAGAACGACATGGACGAAAGCAAGCGGGAAGGACATGTATCACTCCATAGGACGATTCGAACCTAGGACGAGGAAGAAGAGAGTAGTCATGGAGATCGCCCAACAACTAGGACGACTAAGAAAGTCAGGACGACCGAAACAGCGATTAGAACGACAAAAGACTCAGGACGACCGAAACAGCGATTAGAACGACAAGAGACTCAGAATGACCGAACACATGATGCAGTTGATCCCACGATTACAGCAGTTAGGCAGTTTCATCCACGATCAGGCAGTTAAGACGCACAACTCAACGGTTGGAGGCATGACCCAGCAGTTGTAAGGAAGTTATAAGCTGAAACCGTCCGAGCAGTTTGCAAGTTTCACTATAAAAGGCTCACTCATGCGAAGATTAGGAGCCCCGATCAAAATGAAGACTCAAACGAGCATCTTATTATTTTTTATTTCGTAATTTCATAATTTTTAGGACTGTAATTTGTGTGCTTGTGCCCCTTGGAGGCTTATTCACTTAATCAAACACTCATTGCTGGGACTTTGTCTCATGAGGTTTGAACCTTACACGTTTTTTTCTTCAGGCAGAAAATTACGTAAACAGTTTTTGGCGACCATATTGGGAGAATTGGTGTAAGAAGTGGAAATACCTCCGAAAAGAAACACTCAAACTGGCTTAAGTACGGAGGATGGAGGACTGGAGCAAACCAACCAGCCTCACGTTCCAGCCGTAGTGGGCCATTTCGAGGGTCTGGCAGACGCTAGTCGATATGAACCTGTGTGAGAGCTCAGCCCTAACGCGGTTCGCGCATTGTTCGGTGAATTCACGCAGGATGTTGTCGAGCGGTTTAGGCTCCAAAATGCTCATATCATAGATAAGTTTACTTCGACCAGTAACTCACATTATGAAAATATGGCCAAACATTTAAGCTCATTAAACGAGTTAATGGCCAAATGTGTAAACGGGGGGACGACCCTACCGTGGACTACACCTCCTCATACACCAAGAAGTTAAGAGGCTGGTCCGAGCAATATTCCTCTGCAATGGGTCACTGTCCCTACAACTTCCAGGGGAGGAATAAGTCATGGGGGCAATGGCTCGCATCTAGGGCCAAACTTACACTAAGGGCAAATATGGCACAACACGAAGTGGTGTTGCCCCAAGGTCTCCAGGCTTCTCAGCGGCAGAATCACGACTATGTCCCACTTGTGAGAGGACCACAACCGCCACCCATAACAATGTCATTCAATGGCAATGACATGTTGAGAGAACAGATGACTGAGATCCTTCAAAATCAATTCGGTCTAGGGGTATGGCCAATTCAGCCGAGGTATCGGAAGCCATACCCAGATTGGATCGATGTGGCATATCCGTGGCCTAGGAATTACAAAGTACCAAATTTTACTCTGTTTACAAGGACTGAGGAAGTTTCTACCATGGAACACATAGGACGATTTACCCTTCAGTGTGGAGAAACAATCGATTTCCATAAATTGAGGTTATTCCACAGCTCACTGTCAGGAGTAGCTTTCTCCTGGTATGTTAGTCTGCCGCCCAACTCGATGGAAAATTGGCAACAAATGGAACAATTGTTCCATGCGCAATTCTATAAGGCCGAATCTGAAGTAGTATTGGCCGATTTGGCAAACTTGAGACAGTTACCAGGAGAATGGGCTGAGACGTTCTTACAAAGGTTTAAAGTGGCTCGAGGCCGATTTTATGTGCCTTTGCCAGAAAAAGAATTTGTGAGAATCGCCCAAAGCTGTCTCGATTTCGATCTAAAAAAAAAAATTCAAGATCACGAATTTCAGGATCTCCCCCAACTCACTACAGTGTAGTAGTGTGTTATGAACGGTTATTAAGAGAGGGAGGAGTAAATGAAAAATTCCAGCAAATGAACTTATTACATGAGCGTTGATTATGAAATAGGCGAAATGGACATCGAATCGCCCATGGGGAAAATTTCTTCACTGGTTTGGCAGTGAACTGCCGTGAGCCAAGAGGAAAATGGAAGCTTAGAGTCGCGATTTTGTGGTAAAATCGGGAGTGCTAGCACACTACGAAGTCATGCGAAGGTGATAGGGAAGTTTACCCATGAGCTTGGAATCGTTTGACGAAGCTTGGAGCTTGACGAAGGAGCTCAAAAACCAACCATGGAGGACGCCAAAACAGCAGCTCACTGTCGAGGAATAGAGGGCAGAATATTGAAGTTTTGTTGCCTCCAGCGTCGCTCAACCGATCGATGTGAGTATTCTGCAACTCCTCTTATGTATTCACATGTGTTTCATGTTTGTTTTATGATCTTGGGACCTTAGTAAACATCAACAATGTTATCTTGAGCAAGGTTAAAGCATGAAATTGACTTAGGGTTAAAATTTGGGTAAAATGTGTTTGAGAATGAATTAATGAAATTGGATGAATTGGTATGCTTGAAGTATGTTTAATTGATGATTGATGGATCAATTTCAAGAAATAATGTTTGGAACATTTTTCCCCAAATTCTTTGTGTTGGCCGAATGCCTTGAGCCCTAATTGTCTTGGAATTTTTTGATTTTTTGATTCATTGGATGAGTTAGAATCATGTTGGGGATGTTGATTTAATGTTTAATTTGATTCAATTGGATTGGATTTGAAATTGGATATAAATTTCCCCTTGGCCGAGACATATATAAAGCATGATTGGGTTTGATTTTAATTAAATTGTGTTGGACATGATTTAATATTAATAAGCATGATTAATTGTACAAATTCGGTGTTTTGGAAATATTGATTTGGGTAATTAATAATGCTATACACTTTAGTTTAATTAAATGTGAAATTGGATTTTGTAATTTAATTAAATTGGGCCTAATTTTGGAAATTGGACTTTAATGTTGTAAATGGGCTTATTGGGCTTGGTTGTACCAAGTTGGGTTTAGGCAAAATTGGTTGGATCCAATTGGGTCCAAAACCGCATTCATAAAGCCCAAATGCGACTAATGGACCTTTAAAGTTTAATTGGGCCTAATGGGCCTAAATTGATTTATTGGCTTATGGGGTAACTCTCGGATTGGATTTTGGTTATTCGGTTTGCCCCAGTTGACCAAAAGTCCACGCCTTAAGAAATTAATTAAAAGCCCATTGGACTTTAATTAAATTAGTGTTGGACGTTAATCGGGCTTTGAGACCCGTAACGATTAAATTTGGAATTTAAGTCGTATAGGTTCGTTAATAAAGTGTAATATTTAATTTGGAATTAAATGGCGAACTAGTATTAAATACAAATTGAATTGGATTTAATTTTGTAGTTTAATTTAATTCAAGAATTCGTACTTTGAGTACTTATTCGCAAAGACGAGTTTGACTCGCGCAAAATCAAATCGTTGTTTGAACATTGGATGATCACTAATTATCAGATTAATTAATTTGATTAGATTGATTGATAACATGCTTGTGTGAATACATGGTTACGATGCATGAATAATGTATATCGGATGGATATTAGATGGGTGAGGCAATTTTAGAAATTGTTGTAATAAATTTAATTTATTAATTGGACCTGCGTGTCCAGCCTTATCACCTCCATATTCTTTGTATTCTCTTCTCACATATTCCCCTCAATGTAAATGGGGTTTATTTAGAAGTGTAGTGTAACGGGTAGAAGTAATACATGTGTTAGCGGGAGAGAGAAAGAGAGAGATTTGATCTAGGATCAATTGTGTAAAGTATCCATCCGCATATCATTATTATTTATTTATACGCGCTTTATTATGTATTTAGAATGCATGTTTAAGGGTGTATGATTATGAGACCTTAACAAAGATAATAAATTGGTTACCAATTTGCACGCGAAAAACCCTCAAACAATATTAAGCGTTTTTCCTTCCATTGAGTGATTCTCACTCAATATCCGAGACTGGCATTGGCTTGTTGGCCAAAGTCAAGGCCTTTGTCTATCGAAGATGTGTTTGAATCACGAAGGCTTTGTTCCATATTGGTGTCTTGTCCAAGTTGTGGTTTGTTGGCCAAAGTCAAGACCACTTCTTGTCCATCGACATTGATTACGAAGCTTTCCATGGTCAATGGGTCGCGCTTGACTGGGATCACTAAGTTTGTTGTGCCAAAGCCAAGGCTTAGTTTATTCAGAGGAAAAAGGTTAGGTAATACATTGGATGTATTGGCATATATAAGATATATGTTTCGGACTTGGATGTCCCCCTACTGGATCTAGGAATTGGATTGGATCCAATTGATCTTAGAGATCTACCTAGTTAATTATCATACAATTTGTTGGCCAAAGTCAAGATTGTGTGATATTTAACGGGATCCTAGCCCGCTAGGAAACACGGTTTCCCGAGTACTCGACAGATGGTTAGAGGCTCGCCGAAAAATAGTTGGAGGCAAGAATTGAATTTGCAATATTCGTTTAATTACTTGCCATACGCACTCAAAACAAATATCATTCGTCAAATAAATTAAATGTTAGTTGGACTAATATTTAAACGTTGTTTTAATTAATAGTTGGACTATATTCAAACAATTCATTTATAGTTGATTTTATAATTGGATTATAATAATCAATATAATTGATTTTAATCTATTAAAAGTATAGTCGATTAATATAGTTAGACTATAATAATCATTATATTTATAGTACCTAAAATCGTTGATTAAATAGTTGGACTATTAAAATCAAGATAAAATTGAAAGATTGACATTTAAAACATAATCCAAGGGAAAATGTATTTAAATGGTTTAATTTTCAAATTGGGAATAAATTTCAGGATGGTCCTGGAAAATAATAAGTTACTTTATTTGATAAAATAACATATTAGGCCTAAGCCCGGAGTTAAGCAAATAGTAGAGCATAATCTTTGGAAGATTAATGTGATGATAACTTTAGTGCTTAATCCATTAAGTTTGTCGTAATAGACTCCTTAATTTCTTAATCAGAACTAAGGATTAGATCCTTAAAGTATGATAATGAAATTGAAGGATCTTCATAAATCTATCTTTAGTATTGAAAAGGGTAAAGGCAAAATCATTATAATCTTCTGGGAAGAAAAATGACATATCCCAAAATGTCTGCCTAAATTGTGGTAAACGGGATCGCGGAAGCGTGACTGCCGTTTGGACAAAGCAGACATTAAGGAATTGAAGACGGGCAAGGCTCTCACTTCAAATATGTTTGTCATATTATGTTCACTACTAGTATTAAAATTGGATTTTAGATACTTAGTGTGATACATAAAATATATGTATTGATGTTCAGAATCTGTTATGAACAGGATACTGACTTCAATATAGATTAATTTGCGAATTGGAAACGGGACGAAAGTCGCTGTTTTAACCGTAGATACCTAAATTTAGAAACTACCTTCGGGTGTGTATCTATATTAGAAACTGTTATAATGTAATTAGTTTGACTAGAAACATTATCATTATATCAGTGTTTAACCCGCTGCGGGTGAACCTTTATATTATATAACACTAAAGTGTTTTATTATATAAAGATGATATTGAGATATACACATTAGATGTGAATAGCAGAATATATATTTTGAATATAAATAAATCTCAAAACATATAATATGACAAACAAATAGCTCGAACTTATTTGATCAGAAGAAACATATTGTGGCATTGTCGTCTGGGACACAATTAAATAAGAATCGTATATCCACACTTTCGAAAAATGGGTACTGGGACTGATTTGATTCTAGTCAAATAAAGTCTACGAATCTAGTTAATTGGGCAAAGTGCCTAAAACACTATTTACTTGGTAAAAGTGTAAATACCACCGATCTGTTAGCCCTAGTTCATAGTGAAGCAAGTGGGCCCATGTCTAGCTAGGCTAGATATGGATGTGAATATTTCGTGACCTTTACGGATGTGGCATCGCGTTATGGTTATGTGTTTCTTTTGAAGAAACACAAATCAGAAACTTTTACAGTTTTCGACGCGAAATAGACAAACGGATCGGCTAAAGTATTAAACCGTCACGGTAAGACCGCAATGGAAAATACTTAAGCAATAAGTTTCTAATATACTTGAAAGAGTATAGTATTCTTTCAAATGAGGACTCCTCCCGGAACACCTCATTTTGACGATGTGTCCGAACAGAGTAACCGAATTTTGTTGGACATGATAAGGTTAATCATGAGTCGCTCTGAGCTACCATTTCCTTCAACGGATAAGCTTTAAACAGTGCATGACTTATTTTGAATAAGATTTCATTAAAATCTGTTAGACATATTTCATATTATATATGAATAGGAAATAAGCCAGGTTTCTCATTCCTGATAATTTGGGTATGCTGGGCATATGTTTGGATGATACCAAACTAAAACCCAAATTGGATAAGTGCCAAATTGTAGGTTATCATAGGGATACCAAAGTATAGTACTTATACATCTCACCAGAGAATAATTTAATTGTTGCTCACCATGCGATTTTCCTAAGAGGAATACCGATATGCAGTGGTAAGTTGGAGGATAGTAAAACTCAATGAAGATCGGAGTAATACTATTCCAGACATCGATTCCTAATGGAACACAAAAATTTCATCAAGGATGAAACTATTACCATTAATCTTCGAATACACAAGAACCGCGTATGTCGGAGAGAGTCAGAAAACAACCTGGGGTATGGGTTTCTGATCTCACCTTATAAGGATGTTAATCTTTTGAGGAATACCAACTGAATACGTATGAGGAAGTGATATAAGGTATCGACTCCCTATTATGACAAAGTGTCATGAGTCCGAAATGGATTCCATGTATATCAACTATGTTTGGAAACTAGTTGATGTACCGCAAGGCATTTTGCCTATTGGTACTTTATAAGTCTTCAAGGAAGACATACATGGATGGCAACAATTAAACGTATAAAGCTAGGCTTTTAACGAAAATGTATCGTTATCAACATTATGTTGATTTTGATTCAACCTTTTAATTGTTGCCACGGTATATCCATTTGGATAATGCTTGCTAACGCTGCATGTTTCATTCATGAAATATGTCAGCTGAATGGCAAAATCGCTTTCCTGAAAAGGAAACCATTTGGAGGATGTTTACAATATCATGTCGGTTTTGTCGTACCATAACAAGCAAACAAGGTTTGCGGGTTATTCGATCAATGTTTGGATTGAAGCAAGCATAGGTTCTTGGAATTATCGTTTTGATGTAATCATAATGGTTTATGATTTAATTCAAAACGAAAATGATTCTTGTGTATATAAGAGGGTTAATGGGAGTGCACTGACAGTGGCTGTCCTATAAAATAATGATAATATGTCATTTCTTGGAAATGATATTCCCATATAACAATCGGCGAAAGCTTGGCTTTCGAGAAAACTCTCCGAGAAATCGTACATTGAAAAATGTACGTGACCTGGTGTCTCATACGCTTTGAGCATATGGATTCACAAACAGGCCAATCCTAGTGATAGTCTCTGGATTGATGTTAAGAACATCCGTTAGTATCTTAGAGAACTAAGGATGTTGTCTTGAACTATGGCGAATGAGAACTTGAAGTGACTGGGATCACTACTGCAAGTTTCCTAACCGATAAAACGATTGTAAGTCGCAAACGGTACTACAAAGTTTGAATAACGGAACAGTGAGCTGGAAATCTTCCAAGCAAGATACTGTTACCGATTAAACAACAAATGCGGGTTATTGCTGCAGCTGAGGCGGCAATAGAAGCCATTTGGATCGATAATAATCTAATTAGATTAGATATAATTCTGTTAGCAGCTGAGCTAGGCTTGAGCACAGGCTAAAGAATTAATGGTCTCATCAACGATCCAGATACATACTTCGATATTCATCTGATTTGTTCGGATCATACATCGTGGCGATGTGATGATCAAATAAATCGCATAAGATGATAATCATGAAAATCCGATGACGAAAGCGTTTTCTCAGCAATTTGAGCCAACCGTACATAGTTCGGGTGTCAGACACTCGAGTGACTGCTATAGGCCAAGTGGGAGATTGTTGGACAATTATGACCCATAGCGTCACTATTTGTACAGATCATGGTGTTGTTGTACAAATTAACTATGTGACAAAGGAGATTGCACTCTTATCATTTGTGATTAGATCACCTAGATGTATAAATGATTAGGAGGTCCCTATGATTTGTTCCGGATTGAGAATGATATGAGACAGTATCAGTCCACGAATGATAAATCATTAAATATCCATAGTCAGAGTATTATCGAGATTGGACATCAATAAATACGTAAAAGACTAGTATTACATTTGTACGCGTTGTGAGGGCACAACGGCATAGTTCTCATATATTTGGGTATAAGATACTCATGCAAGTTAATAGGAGGTTGTGTTTTACCGATGGTACGGGAAACAGCTTCGCTCTGGATAGACCCCATTGGAATTCCATTGGTAGTATGACTATGTGTCTATAGAAGTCAAAAATCAGGGTGTAGACGCTGATTTTCACTCCAGGTCTACAATCGAGATTTCGCGAGGATGGGG
>SKCR01005264.1:0-26039 GCA_019454045.1 Zanthoxylum bungeanum | reverse complement strand
GGATATTGTGACCAGGTCATGTATATCCGATTATAGAGACTATATTACCAGACATCCGACATGTGCTTCGGACACGGCAGACACTTATCCAGCCCCAGCCCTAGCACGTGATTATCCGATACTGGACCAATATACACAATACTACGGTATACTACGCATGATACAGATCTTAATATTCTTATGAGAATATGTCCGGAGAATTGGGAAGACTTGGTGCTTTGCTAGGAGTCGACCTTGTCTCGTAAATCGGTAGAACGTAGTACTTGGTACGTACGTGATTCGGATACACGACGACCGTATTTACTGCCAACATATCCGGGGATCTCATGGGTCGCTTCCCAAAGATTCACCGATGACGTATGACTCGCACTTATATTAATCTGGGATTAATATGATGAGAGAGAGAATTAATCTGGGATTAATTTCGGAGACATTTTATCTAGGATAAAATATCAATTGAAGAGAGAGAAACATTGATTTGGAATTAATCGAGGAATTAATATATTTGATATATTAAACGAAATTAGATTTCGACGCGGAATAAAATTAGATTTTATTTCGGGCGAGCGAATTAATTTAGAATTAATTCGTTAGCGACGTGAATAATAATTCCGCTAGGCGCAATTATTTAATTCTCGTCGCGACGGAAATTAGTTAATTCGGAATTAGCGAATTTGGGCCCGAAAGTGTTTGCGGACACATTCGTATTTTGAAACGGGTGGAATCCGCAAATCACATCGCGATATCTCATTACTTGACACGAATAGATGATGGATGTATCTAGTCACCTTTAAGGGATGATACATTGTCTCTACTCTCTATGTGAGGTAATGATGGCAAATGATGTATTTTCCTTGGAGGGAAAACCTTTCACGGAAAATGAAGGGTTTTTTAATTAAAAAAATTCATTTTGTATTTGATACATTTTGGCTTTTCATTTGGCCATTGACTCACGGTTTTTGTTAAAAACAAAAACAAGAAGTGAAATAAACACTCTCTCCTCTTCTTCTTCTCCCCTCTCTCACGACATTTTCTGGTTTTGCAAAGGCAGTGAACTGCCGAACAAGATAAAAGAAAATGGAGGGAAGCAAGTGTGTTTTGTTGCAAAACAAGAGTGCTAGCACACTCCGGGTTCAATGCGAAGGTGATAAGGGAAGTATACCCATGAGCAAGGAACGTTTTGATGAAGCTTGGAGCTCGTTTTTCTTGATCAAAATGGAGCAAAACAGAAGCACAAAACCGAATCTGCAGCAGTGGGCGCACTTGACAGTGAACTGCCGTGAGCAGTGGCAGTGGGCAGTGAGTTCGTTTTTTGTTGCCAAATCACATCTCAACCGCTCGATGTAAGTATTCCGCACTTAAATCGTTGTATTCGCTTATGATTCATGCTTGAGTTTTGATCTTGGGACCTCTAGAAACTCCAACACTTCTATCTCTCTAAAACTCTTGAATGGACTATCTAGGAAGATGGAAAGTAATCATTTTACGTCGAAAATCCAACATGGCATGATGCTTCAAAAGCCAATCCATACCTAATATTAAATCGAACTCCATGATCCCCAACAAAATTAAATTTGCAAGAAAATATGCTCCCCCACTGCTACATTGTATGATTTCAAGAAACTTGGAGTACTTACTGAAATGGGCATTTGCAAGGCTTACAATTTCTTAGTCAAAGATGATGCAAAACATGGACAGACAAAAGAATGCGTTGCACCATGGTAAAATAAAACTCCGGTATGACAAGATTAAACAAATAAAGTACCTGCAACCACCGCATTAGAAGCCTGAACTTCTTGAGGAGTTGATGCAAAGACTCTAGCTTGACGTCTCACAGATGATGCTTGTCTCTTTCCACAATATGGTTGGCCCTATTCATGGGCCGTTAATCGCCATAACCCCTTCCTCTTGAAGACTGGCCCTAATTTATTTAAGCCACAGGCTTTTGCACAAAAGATCGGGAGGGAGGCAAAGAACAATCCTTGATTAAATGTCCCACCATATCTGTAACAAGCTCCACTTTCTTTTCTGAAAACTCCATGATGTGACCGACCTCAACTCACAGAAGCAGGAGTATTTGCTCTCAAATTTGGAGCTGATGATACTACTAGTGGAGTAGCGCTATATAACTAACATTTAACTGTAACCCTCTCTCGGGAACTCTTTACACACCACTGATTGCGATGAAATGGCTTAACCTCTCGCCATATTATGCCCTAACCTCTCGACTCGCCTTTCATGAATTATTCTCTCAATTCTAATGGCCATATCCAATGCCTCAATACACGTTATAGTCTTTGAAATTGGAATGCACTTGAACAAGTAATCTCGGAGCCCATTAACAAATCTTTTAACTTTAATCTCTTCTATGCTGATAAGGTGGGGAGCAAAGCAGGATAACCGAGTAAAAAGGAAATCATATTCAAGCACTGTCATGTTTTCACTCTGAGTCAATAATTCAAACTCCCTGGCTTTCGACTCTCGAACACTATATGGCATAAATGGATCCAAAATTGTTGTGCTGCATTATTCCCACTCGAAAGGTGGTGCAGTAGCAGGCTATAGGAAAAGCTTTCCCTCGCGTAGCGGAAGCGAGTTAGATATCGAGATTGACCTTGAAAATTTTCTTCTCTGTTTATCTTCAATCCAAAAATTTTCACCAAATAATCAGATCTAGAATAGCCCATTATTTTATTCACTGCCGAATGCTCGTCACACACGAGCCATGAAGCAGCCTTCAACCACAAGCATAATAACGCACACAACATAGCCACCACATATGCGCATGTGCTGGCTATTATGACTATTCGACTTCCGATAGCTGCTTATATTTTCTTCAATATATGCGCATGATGAAAATAGCTTGCAATATGTTTTTGTTAAGACACGCCACTTGTCTTAATGACTAAATGATCAATGAACTTGTGGCCTTTCGGCTCCCATGCACCATGCGTCAATTACTTTAATTGACATGAGCCCTGCAATGAGTTAGCAAAACATCCTTGTCCAACTTGAATACAAGAGTGATAATTGCAGACGCTGGTCTACGGCCGAGGTCCACAATCGAGAATTTGTTGGTTAGGGGCATTGGCGATCCTGCAAAACAAGAAGTAGAGTGAGCGTGGAGAATCTACCCACCGGTGTGGTGGATGCCGTAGGCAGTCCGACGCCCAAGTCAGTGGTGGAAATGAGCTGTAAGTGTCGTAGAAGGAGGAGCAAGGTCAGAGATTACCTTGAACCCCGTGAGCTGTCGTAAGGGCGGTAGGTAGGGGGTTCTGAAAGCTCTAGGGTGAATATTATTAAGCTATGAGTAGTAGAGCTTGTGTGTCCCCCCCTCTTAGATTTCTCCTCTAATATATACACACCTGTGAAACGTGCACACTTATTGCTTTTGATTGTTTGTCCGTTTGAAGGCTGGAAACGGTTGAATTATGTGGGGTATTTATGAGTCTGGGCGTTTCGTGGGCTGACACATGATTGAGTCTGGGATACGGTTCAGATATGGTATTTTTACTGGGTATGGGTTTGCGTAATATCTTTGGGCCAGTATAGACTTATAAAATTGGGTTAACTTTGAGAGTCTGGGGTCCTTTAGATTGGAGGATATTGGGCCCTCCCTTTGTGTGTGGGCTTGAGATGGTAACTTAGGGCCTGAGTCTTATCTTGGGTATTGTTAGGGGAATTTAGGGTGTATTTAATATTGGGGCTCGAAGCAAGAATTTAAAAATACCCTTGGCCCAAATTTGGCCATACAGTTTGTCCCTTACTCTCTAAGTAAATGAGTCATTGGCTTGGAGAGTACTCATTGGTCGTGTCGTTTGATCCAAAATGGGAAAGTCTTTGTTGCCTGGACCAGGACGTGATTGAGCGTCTTCAATGTCCCCTGGACAATATGGCTAAAGTCTTGAATCTGACTCGACAGGGATGTTGTTTCCGGACATATCTATACGACTGGTCTGAGGACCAATGGAGCCTACATGTCTGGACTGAATGTAGTCCAAGTCTTCTACTTGCTTAGTCATGTCCCAGTCGACATAACCGAGTGGTGTTCTTTGAAGAACTCCAATCGATTGGTCAGAGGACCAATTTGTTAGTGTCCTATAAATGCCACGGGATCTCTAAGCGTGATTATTGTGTGAATTAATCAAGAAATTTGCGGAATACTTACATGGATCGGATTTAGGATTTCAAAAATTCCATGGATGTTGAATCTTCCAAGCTCATGGGTGAGTATCCCTATCACTTTTATTTGACTCCCATATGTGCTAGCAAGAAGAAATGGAACAAATTTTATCTCCCAATGAGAAGTAAATTTTGTCCAAGAGAGAGGAGCAATCGGCCTCTTCACAAAACAAAGGCCAATTCGGCCACTGTGAAGCCAAAGGCCACTCGGCCAAACAAGAAAGGCCTAATGCATTTTTCAAAAAATGCAATTGCTTCTCGCCTAAAACCAAGAAAAGAAGTCAGTGGCTCATTTTCAAAGAGAAGCCAAATGGCCTTTTTTTGTTTTCTAAAAAGAGGCAGTGGCGTCTTTTGCCAAAACAAAAGAATGAAGATAATGGCCTTTTGGCCAAACCGAGAGAGAGATAAAAAGAATTTCCAAAATTCATTTTTAATATATATTTTGTTGGTGGGTGAAATGGGCAAGTAAAATCCAATTTATTACCCAACAACTTCCATCAACAAAAGACTAGTTGATGTCAGTGAGTGGGTCTCACCACATTGAATTCAAAATTCAAATTTCTTACACAACACACTTTGGGCTCGGTTTCCTTTAATCCGATTAAACGAATTTTCCGTCGCGACGCAATTAAATCTAATTTAATTAAATAATTATGCCTCGTAAAATTATTATTAAAGTCGCTTACGAATTAATTCCAAATTAATTTGTTCACTAGAATTAAAATCCAATTTAATTCCGCGTTGAAATCCGATTTCATTTAATATATCTAATATATTATTTTAGCCCAATTAAATAAATTAAATATTAAAATCTAATTTAACTATTAAATTTATTTTACCGATTAATTCCAATTTAATCGCGTTCTCTCCTCTCGACGAATTTAATCCCATATAAATTCTCGACGTAATTAATCCCAGATTAATTATTTCTCTGATAATTAATCTCAGATTAATTCTTGCCGTAATTAATCCCAGATTAATTTTATCTCTCGATAATTAATCCCATATTAATTTCCTCTCTCTCATAATTAATCATAGATTAATTTTGTTCGAGTCAAATATCATCGGTGAATCTTTGGGATGTGACCCAAGAGATCTCTGGATATGTTGGCAGTAAATACGGTCATCGGACTATCCGAACACGTGCGTACCCGGTACCACGCACTTACCGATTTACAAGACATGATTGGCTTCTAGCAAAGCACTGTGCCTACCCAATTCTCCAGAAATATTCTACTACGGAATACAAGATCTTTGTCTGGCGTAGTATACGTAGTATTGCGTATTACGATCCAGTATTAGATGTCACATGCAAGGCCTGGGGCTGGAGTTGTGTATGTCCCGTACGAAGCATATATCGGATCACAAGCAACTAGTCTCTTTATTATCGGAAAGTCATGACCTAGTCATACTTCCCTTATGGCTATAGCACTTAAAGTACCAGTTTTGTATCCCTGCGTGATCATCATCTCCATATGACTGAAGTGATACTTCCTTCTTGACATCACACCCAATACACTACGATTCTCAATATACCCAGAAGAGGCGTACACAGAACCACTTAAAGCCTCGGACGACCAAAACCAAATTATATTGATTGTCGCAAGTATTAGCGATGCAAGTGTCAGGTTAAGACCAAATACACCTACCCTGATTCAGATTCCCATAGACATATAGTCATGCTACCAATGGGATTCTGAGGGGTCTATCCAGAGCGAAGCTATTTCCGTACCATCGATAAACAGAACCTCATATTACACTTGCATGAGTATCCAATACCCAAATATATGAGAACTATGATGTTACGCTTCCATAACACGCACAAGTGTAATACTAGCCTATTCCACATTATCGATGTCGAATCTCGATAATACTACGACTACAGATATTTAATGATTAAACCTTTGTGGATTAATAATGTCTCATATCTTATTAATCCGGAACTAAACATAAGGACTTTTATCATTTATATATCCAGATAATCCAATTACAAATGATAAAAGAGCAATTTCCTTTGTCACATAGTTAATTTATACAATAACACAATGTTTTGTACAAATAGTGATGTTATGGGTCATAATTGTCCAACACAATGGAGCCTACATGTCTGGACTGAATGTAGTCAAAGTTTTCTACTTGCTTAGTCATGTCCCAGTCGACATAACCGAGTTGTGTTCTTTGAAGAACTCCAACCGATTGGTCAGAGGACCAATGGAGCCTACATGTCTGGACTGAATGTAGTCCAAGTCTTCAACTCGCCTGATGATGGCAGGGAGGTCATTCTACCGAATGGTTCGGTACAGAGCCTTAGTGAAGTCGTATGTTTTCTGGAACCAGATAGAGGTACGGGTTGATACTCGACCTAATTAATGAGCTTCTTGAGGAAGGAGCATGTCGAAATTGTTCGCTTGGTACCGAACAGGTACCAAATCGATTCTGCATGTTGTCTGAACCATAAGAAGGTCGAGGTATTGTACTAGTCTCCACCATGAGCCAAATAGGGAGTGCTCCCGTCGATTGGACTTGATGAAGACCGGGAAATCATTCACTCATTTGGTACCGAATAGGAACCAAATCGAGTCTACATGTCGGCTGGACCAGAAGAATGTCCATTAACTGACTTGACTCCATCATGAGCCAATTGAGGAGTGTTCCCATCGACTGGACCCGATGAAGGCCAGGTACCAAATCGAACCTACATATTGTCTGAACCATAAGAAGGTCCATTAACTGAACTTGACTCCATCATGAGCCAATTGGGGAGTATTCCCGTCGACTGGACCTGATGAAGGCCAGGAAATTATTCACTCGTTTGGTGCCGAATAGAGACCAATTCGAGTCTACATGTCGGCTGGACCAGAGGAAGGCCCTTTAATAGATATTGGCTCCATTATGGACCAATTGGGGAGTGTTCCAGACGACTGGACCTGATGAAGGCCAGGAAATCATTCACTCATTTGGTGCTGAATAGGGCAAATCGTGTCTACATGTCGGCTGGACCAGAAGAAGGTCTATTAACTGAACTTGACTCCATCATGAGCCAATTGGGGAGTGTTCCCGTCGGCTGGACCCAATGAAGGCCAGGAAATCATTCACTCGTTTGGTGCCGAATAGGGACCAAATCGAGTCTACATGTCGGTTGGACCAAAAGAAGGTCCATTAACTGAACTTGACTCCATCATGAGCCAATTGGGGAGTGTTCTCGTCGACTGGACCCGATGAAGGCCAGGAAATCATTCACTCGTTTGGTGCCGAATAGGGACCAAATCGAGTCTACATGTCGGCTGGACCAGAGGAAGGCCCTTTAACTGAACTTGGCTCCATCCTGGACCAATTGGGGAGTGTTCCCGTCGACTGGACCTGACGAAGGCCAGAAATTCATTCACTCATTTGGTGCCGAATAAGGACCAAATCGAGTCTACTTGTCGGCTGGACCAATGGAAGGCCCTTTAACTGAACTTGGCTCAATCCTGGACCAATTGGGGAGTGTTCCCGTCGACAGGACCCGATGAAGGCCATGAAATCATTCACTCGTTGGTGCCGTATAGGGACCAAATCGAGTCTACATGTTGTCTGAATGAGGTATCCCTTGTGACAACTTTGAGTTGGTACTTAGTCGACAAAATGCTTATTCAGCTTCAAACGAGCCTTGCGCTCCTCAATTTCTTAAATCACATTAAATGTGGCGTTCATATCGAGGCATTTTTTTTGGTGGGAAAATGAGGAGCCAAAACGTGGTAGAGTAGAAAGAGCATTAAGGGGGGTTCACTCACTTCATTTGGAAGATTCATTCACAAGTCGTAAGGTTGGAGCTCTCTCTTCAAGTTTCAAGGTATTCTTCATATCCCTCTTTGTGCTCTTCAATTCTTGAAGTTGTTCATATGGTAGATTCAACTTGTTCTTGGCTAGAATAGGAGTTTTAATCTCGAAATAGTTTAGGTTTTTTTTGGGTTTTTGTTTGTGTGAATTTTGGGTTTGATCTTCTGTCATATTGGTTTTAGGTTGAATCGTTGTTTGTAGAGTGATTTGATATATCGTCTGAGGGTTGCTCGAGCTCAAGAGACACACTGATGGAGATGTATGTAGGCTCGCCCTTACGGGTCGTCTCCCTTTTTAGTATGCATGGTAGGGACACATTAAGTGGGGGTGATGAAGATGTGCTGATTTTCGTGTCGACGGAGGCTCCGCTCGGTATCCCTAAAGATGTGACACTTCTCCGAACTATCCCAGCCGAGTCTGGTGAACCCAGCACTAGTGAGCCGACCAACTTATTAACCAAAAATCCTTCTAGTAGAATAACCGAAAAAGCCATGAGGGAGATAAAAATAAAGTACCGGTTTCCTAAGTCGGTTCAAGTGAGATTAGCTTCCTCGTGATAAACTCAAGCTGTTGGATAATTATGACCCATAGCATCACTATTTGTAAAATACATGGTGTTCTTTGTACAAATTAACTATGTGACAAAGGAAATTGCTCTTTTATCATTTTGTAATTGGATTACTTGGATATATAAATGATAAAAGTCCCTATGATTAGTACCAGATTAATAAGATATAAGACAATAGTAATCCACGAAAGGTTTAATCATTAAATATCCATAGTCGTAGTATTATCGAGACTGGACATCGATAATGCAGAATAGGCTAATATTGCACTTGTGCGCGTTATGGAAGCTTAACAACATAATTCTCATATATTTAAGTATAGGATACTTATGCAAGTGTGATAGGAGGTTCTGTTAGCCGTTGGATCGGGAACAGCTTCTCTCTGGATAGACCCATCGGAATCCCATTGGTAGTATGACTATGTGTCTATAGGAATCCGAATCACGGTAGGTGTATTTGGTCTTCACCTGAGACTTGCATCGCTAATACTTGCGACAATCAGTACGCATTTGTTTTGGTCGTCCGGGGCTTTAACAGGTTCTGTGTACGCCTCTTCTGGGTTTACTGAGAATCGTAGTGTATTGGGTGTGATGTCAAGATAGAAGTATCACTTCAGTCATATGGAGATGATGATCACGCAGGGATACAGAACTGGTACTCTTAAATGTTGCAGCTATCGGGATAGTATGACTAGGTCATGATTATCCGATTATAGAGACTAGATACTAGTGATCCGATATGTGCTTCGTACGGGGCAGACACAATTCCAACCCTAGGCTTAACATGTGACATCCGATACTGGATCGCAATATGTAATACATTGTATACTACGCCTGATACATATTATATATATTCCATGTTGAATATATTTCTGGAGATTTGGGTAGGCACCGTGTTTTGCTAGAAGCCAACCATGTCTTGTAAATCGGTGAGAACGTGGTACGCGGTACACATGTGTCGGATAGTCCGACAACCGTATTTACTGCCAGCATATCCAGGAATCTCTAGGGTCGCTTCCTAAAGATTCACTGATGATATTTGACTCGAACAGAATTAATCTGGGATTAATTATAAGAGAGAAAATTAATCTGGGATTAATTCGTGTAGAATAGAGAACGCGATTAATTTGGAATTAATCGGCAAAGTAAATTTAATAGTTAAATTAGATTTTACTATTTAATTTATTTGTTTGGGTTAAAATAATATATTGGATATATTAATTGAAATTGGATTTTAATTCGAGCGAAGAATTAATTTGGAATTAATTCGTAAGCAACCTTCGTAATAATTTTGCGAGGCATTATTATTTAATTAAAATGGATTTAATTAAGTCGCGAAGGAAAATTCGTTTAGTTGGATTAAACGAACCGAGCCTAAAGTGTGTTGTGTAAGCTAACCAAAATTTGAATTTAAAGTGGTGGGGCCCACTTTACTTACATCACATGTCACTTTTTGGTGATGGAAGTGGTTGGCAACATAAAGTTGGACTTTAATTACACATCACACAACCTTTTGAAAAACAAGTTTTGGACACTAAAAAATGACTATTCACTCTCTCCCTCACATGCTCTCTTGGCAGAATGTTGTGCTCTCTTTGAGAGAAAATTTTCTTTCAATTTTTGATCAAAGCTGGCACTTTGGGAGTCTTTGAAGGTGATAGGGAAACTCACCATTGAGTTTGGAATACAAAAGAAAGCTTGGAGATTCCACACATCCATGAAAAGTTTTGAATCTCATCCGATCATTGTAAGTTTTCTTCCACAAACTTCTTGATGTATTCACACACAAATCATCTTAGTGATCTTGTGGCATGTGTAAGACACTAACAATGGTATTGGAGCCACATCTAAACATGATTTATGTTTAGGGTTTATATACTTTATTTGGGGATTTTGTGTTTTGAGCTTGATTTTTCCAAATTGGTAGTTTGGTCATGATTGTATGATATTGAATTGGATTTGTGCATCTTAGGATTTGAGAAAAATTGATTCGATTATTTTTTCCCAAAATTCACCTCTTGGCCGAAATAACCCTTATTATGCTCATGGTGATTTTTTGATAGTTAGACAATTGGATGTGTTGTTGGCATGAAATGTATGTTAGATGTTGATTTAATTGGATTGGAATCAAATTGCATGATAATTTCTTGTCAAAGCCGTGAGCTATAAGCATGTAGTGATGAATTGATTTTGCTTCAATTGTGTTGGAAATTAATTGAATATATAAAGCATGATTAACTAGTGTAATTGATGTTTCAGAAATATTAGTTTAATTAATTAATTAATTAATTATGGCAATTACACTTTAATTAAAATTAATGTGATATTTGGAATGTTATATTAATTAAATTAGTCTTTAAAATTGGATTGGGCTAATTTTGTTGTATTTGGGCTTAATGGGCTTGGTTGGGCCAAACTTGGTTTTGGACAATTGGATTGGATCCAAATTGGGCCTAAAACCATTTCCATAAAGTCCAAATATAATTTTTGGGCCTTTTAATATTTAATTGGGCCTAATGGGCCAAAATTGATTTTTTGGCATAGGCTGATTCCTGATTGGACCTTGGCATCTTGGGTTTGATCCATAATGGCCAAAGCCCATGCCTTAAGAATTAATTAAAAGCCCATTGGACTTTAATTAAAATAGTATTGGATACTAATTGGGCCTTTGAGACCCATTTAGATTAGATTTAGAATCTAAGTCTAAAAGGCACTAAAATAAGTGTAATGATTTAATTTGGAATTAAATTTGAATTAGTATTGGATACAAATTAAATTGGATTTAAAATTGTAGTTCGATATAATTCAAGAATACATACTTTGAGTATTTATTCTTAAACGAGTTGGACTCGCGCAAATAAAATCGTTGTTTGAATATTGGATTGTCATTAATTCAGATATTAATTAATTGGATTAGATTGATTGAATAACATGCTTTGTGTGAATACTTGGATGTATTTGTATGAATAATGTATATCGGATGGATATTAGAAGGGTGTGGCAATTTTGGAAATTCTTGTAATAAATTTAGAATTTATTTAAATTGGACCTGCGTGTCCAGCCTATCATCTCTTTACTCTTTGTATTTCTCTTCTCACCAATTCCCCTCAATGCAAATGAGGTTTCTTTAATGTGTTATGTAATTATTTGAATAGAATCAAATTTGTCCTAGTACCCACTCTTCAAAAGTGTGGATATACGAGTCTTGTTTAATTGTGTCCCAGACAACAATGCAACTTATAAGTCTCAACAGTTTAACTCAGTTTGAGCTATTTGTTTGTCATGTTATACGTTTGAGATTTCTTTATATTCAAAATATAAATACTGTTATTCACATCTAATGTGTTTATCTCAATATCATCTTTATATATAAAACACTTTAGTGTTCTAGAATATAAAGGTATACCTACAACGGGTTAAACCCTGATACAGAGATAATGTTTCTAGTCAAACTAGTTACATGGTAACAGTTTCCTAATTTAAGTACACACCCGAAGGGTAGTTCCTAAACTTAGGTATCTACGGTTAAAACAGTGACTTTCGTCCCGTTTCCAATTCGTAGATAAATCTCGAATGAAGTCGGTATCCTGCTTGTCAGCAGATTCTTCACATCAATACATATTCATGTACGACTTTTAGTATCTAAAATCCAATTTTAATACTAGCAGTGAACATATTTTATGACAAACGTATTTGAAGTCGGAGCCTTGCACCGTCTTCAATTCCTTCATGTCTGCCTTGTCCATACGGCAGCCACGCTTCCATGTCCCCGTTTGCCACAATTTAGGTAGACATTTTGGGATATGTCCTTTTTCTTCCCAGAATATTATAATGATTTTGCCTTTGCCCTTTTTCACATTCCAGAAGCATTTGGCCAAGCCTTGGCCTTCTAGAATGTTGAAGTAAGATGCGCCTTGCGCTTCTTGCCTTATTGCAAACTTTGGCTTTGTCTCCTTTAGTATAGCCATTAACTCTCCAAGAGTTTACTATTACAATTTTAGTACTTCTAAGATCTAAGAATAGATCTATGAATATCCTTCAATTTCAATATCATACTATAATGATCTAATCCTTAGTTCTGATTAAGAAATTAAGGAGTCTTATTTGGCAAGCATAACGGATTAAGCATCAAAGTTATCATCACATGAATATTCCAAATATCATGCTATACTATTTGCTTAACTCTGGGCTTAGGCCTAATATGTGATTTTATCAAATAAAGTAACTTATTAGATTCCAGGACCATCCTGATATTTTATTCCCAATTTGAAAATTAAAGTCGTTCAAAACATTTTCACCAGGATTATGTTTTAAACACTAATCTTTCAATTATCTTGATTCTAATAGTCCAACTATTTAATCAACGATTTTAGGTACTATTCATTATAATGATTACTATAGTCTAACTATATAATCAACTATAATTTAATAGGTTAAATTCAATTATATTGATTACTATAATCCAATTATAAAATCAACTATTAATTGAATAGTTTGAATACAGTCCAACTGTTTATTAAAACAACGTTAAATATTAGTCCAACTAATATATTAATTTATTTGACGAAATAATTTGAAATGAGCGCGTATGGCAAGTTACTAAACGAATATTACAAATTTAATACTTGCCTCCCACTATTTTTCGGCGAGCCTCTAACCCTCTGTGGAGTACTCAGGAAACCTTGTTTCCTAGTGGGGTAGGATCCCGTTAAATAACACACAATCTTGACTTTGGCCAATAAATTATATGATAATTAACTAGGTAGATCTCTAAGATCAATTGGATCCAATCCAATTCCTAGATCCAGTAGGTGGACATCCAAGTCCGAAACATAAATCTTATATATGCCAATATATCCAATATATTGCCTAACCTTTTTCCTCTGAATCAACTAAGCCTTGGCTTTGGCACAAAAAACTTAGTGATCTCAATTAAGCGGAACCCATTGACCATGGAAAGCTTCGTAATCAATGTCGATGGACAAGAAGTGATCTTGACTTTGGCCAAAAAATCACAACTTGGACAAGACACCGATATGGAACAAAGCCTTCATGATTCAAACACATCCTCGACGGACAAAGGCCTTCACTTTGTGTTGGAATTCTCTAAGCATCCCAAGATCATTTCAAGCAATGAAAATACATGTGAATAGAATCAACGAAGATGTAGAATACTTACAAAAATTTGCTTTTCTGCCCTCTGTATGTCACGGCAGTGAGCTGCTGTGGTTCCCCTCCATTTGCGGCTGTGGATTAATCTTTAAGCTCCAAGCTTCGTCATGGTGATTCCAAGCTCATGGGTGGACTTCCTTATCACCTTCGCATGTCTCTCGGAGTGCTAGCTCTTAAAATCACCACACTTTTGGTTCCCTTACTCACGGTTTTGCCCAGAAAACCAGTGAAGAAATGGCCAAAATGTCGAGAGAGAGAGATGAAAAAAAAGGCTCCAATTTCGTGAACCAAGAAGAGAGAGAGAGATGGATATATGTTGTAATGTATTAAGTGTATCTAATACACTTCCTTTGATTTCAAAAATCAAAATAAAACATATACAAATGATTAAAATAACAATAAATGTCATTCAAGCTTTCAAAAGCTTTCCATCAACTCACATCACTCATGAATAGTGACTGGTGTCAATCACTCAAAGTGAAAGACATCTATCACTTGATTGACGAATGATGTGACGCTAGATGTGACTAGTGATTTGACGCTTGATGTGATTTACGTGCCGCACTCGAATTCAAAATGTGAATGCACTCGCAAACACTCTCGGGCTCGGGTTCGCTAATTCCAAATTAACGAATTCTCCGTTGCGACGCAATTAAATGATTATGCCTAGCGAAATCACTATTCACGTCGCTAACGAATTAATTCTAAATTAACTCGTTCGCCCGAATTAAACCTAATTTTAATTCCGCGTCGAAATCCAATTTCGTTTACTATATCGAATATATTAATTTTTCGATTAATTCCAAATTAAACGTTTTCTCTCTTTAATTTATATTTTATCCAAGATAAAATATCTCCGTAATCAATCCCAAATTAATTTTTTCTCTCATCTAATTAATCCAGATTAATTAAAGTGTGATTCACACGTCATCGGTGAATCTTCAGGAAGCGACCCCTGAGATCCCCGGATATGTTGGCAGTAAATTCGGTCGTCGGACTATCCGAACACGTAAGTTCCTAGTACTACGTTTATACCCATTTACAAGACAAGGTTGGCTTCTAGCAAAGCGCCATGCCTACCCAATTCTCCAGAAATATCCTTACACGAATATAAGGATCTATATCAGGCATAGTATACGTAGTATTGCGTGTGTCGATCCAGTATTGGATGTCACGTGCTATGCCTGGGGCTGGAATTGTGTCTGCCTCGTACGAAGCACATGTCAGATGTCTGGTAACTAGTCTCTATAATCGGATATATATGACCTAATCATAATATCCCGATGACTGCAATACTTAAGAGTACTAGTACCGTATCCTACGTGACATCATCTCCACTATGACTGGAGTGATACTTCCGTCCTGACATCATCTCCAAAATTTGGTTTTCTACCCTCACAACGCGCACAAGTGTAATAATAGTCTTTTACACATTATCGATGTCCAATCTCGATAATACTCTGACTTGGGATATTTAATGATTCATCATTCGTGGATTGATACTGTCTCATATCATTCTCAATCCAGGAATAAATCATAAGGACCTCCTATCATTTATACATCTTGGTGATCGAATCACAAATGATAAGAGAGCAATCTCCTTTGTCACATAGTTAATTTGTACAACAACACCATGATCTGTACAAATAGTGACGCTATGGGTCATAATTGTCCAACAATCTCCTACTTGGCCTATAGACAGTCACTCCAGTGTCTGACACCCGAACTATGTACGGTTGGCTCAAACTGCTGAGAAAAGGCTTTCGTCAGCGGATTTGCATGATTATCATCTGATGCGATTTATTCGATCATCACATTGCCACGATGTATGATCCAAACGAATCAGATGGATATCAAAGTATGTATCTGGATCGTTGATGAGACCATTAATTCTTTAGCCTGCGTTGTAGCCTAGCTCAGCTGCTAAAAGAACTATATCTAATCTAATTAGATTTAGTATCGACCCAGAAGGCTTCTATTGCTGCCTCAGCTGCAGCAATAACCCGCATTTGTTGTTTATTCGGTAACAGTATCTTGCTTGGAAGATTTCCAGCTCACTGTTCCGTTATTCAAACTGTATAGTACCGTTAGCGACTTATAGTCGTTTTTATCGGTTTAAGAAACTTACAGTAGTGATCCCAGTCACTTCAAGTTCTCCATCTCCATGGTATAAGACAACATCCTTAGATCTCTAAGATACTAATGGATGTTCTTAATATCAATCCAGTGACTATCACTTGGATTGCCCTGATTGTGAATCTATATGCTTAAAGCGTATGAGACACCAGATCGCGTACATTTTTACAATGTACGATTTCTCGGAGAGTTTTCTTGAAAGCCAAGCTTTCGCCGATTGTTTTATGGGAAATATCATTTCCAAGAAATGACATATTATCATTATTTATAGGACAATATTGTCAGTGCGCTCCCACTAACCCTCTTATATACACAAGAATCATTTCGTTTTGAATTAAACCATATACCATTAGGATTACATCAAAACGATAATTCCAAGAACCTATGCTTGCTTCAATCCAAACATGGATCGAACAACCTGCAAACCTTGTTTGCTAGTTTAGGTACGACAAAACCGATAGGATGTTGTAAACATCCTCCAATTGGTTTCCTTTTAAGGAAAGGGATTTTGCCGTTGAGCTGTCATATTTCATAAATGAAACATGTACCATTATCAAGCATTATCCAAATGGATTTATCGTGGCAACAGGTAAAAGGTTGAATTGTAATCAACACAATGTTGATAACGATACTTTTCCGCTAAAAACCTAGCTTTATACGTTGGTATGTTGCCATTAATGTATGTCTTCCTTGAAGACTTATAGTACCAATAGGCACAATGCCTTGCGGTACATCAACTAGTGTCTAAACATAGTTGGTATACATGGAATCCATTTCGGACTCATGACACTTTGTCATAATAGGGAGTCGATACCTTGTATTACTTCCTCATACGTAGTCAGTTGGTATACCTCAAAAAAATTGACATCTTTATGAAGTGAGATCAGAAACCCATACCCCATGTTGTTTTCTGACTCTCTCCGACATACGCGATTCTGGTGTATTCGAAGATTACTGGTATAGTTCCATCCTTGATGAACTATTTGTGTTCCATTAGGATTCGGTGCCTGGAACAGTATTACTCCGATTTTCATCGAGTTTTACTATCTTCCCACTTACCACTGCTTATAGGTATTCCTCTTAGGAAAACCGCATGGTGAGAAACAATAAAATTGTTCTCTTGTGAGTTATATAAGTAATATAATTTGGTATCCCTAGGATAACCTACAATTGGCACTTATCCAATTTGGGTTTTAGTTTGGTATCATCCAAACATATGCCTAGCATACCCAAATGTTCAGGATTGAGAAACCCGGTTTCTTTCCCGTTCATATCTAATATGAAATTTGTCAAACAGATTTTATGGAACCTTATTCAAAATAAGTATTGCACTGTTAATGCTTATCCTTTAAAGGAAATGGTAGCTCAGAGCGACTCATGATTAACCTTATCATGTCTAACATAATTTGGTTAGTCTCTGTTCGGACACATCGTCAAAATGACGTGTTCCGGGAGGAGTCCTCATTGAAAGAATACTGTACTCTTTCAAGTATATTAGAAACTTATTGCTTAAGTATTTTCCATTACGGTCTTACCGTGACGGTATAATACTTTAGCCGATCTATTTGTCTATTTCATGTCGAAACTCTAAAAGTTTCCGATTTATGTTTCGAAAGAAACACATAACCATAACGCGATGCCACATCTGTATAGGTCACGAAATATTCATATCCACCTATAGCCTAGCTAGACATGGGCCCACTTGCTTCACTATGAATTAGGGTTAACAGATCAGTGTCATTTACACTTTTACCAAGTAAATAGTGTTTTAGGCATTTTGCCTAATAAACTAGATTCGTAGACTTTATTTGAATGGAATCAAATTAGTCCTAGTACCCACTCTTCAAAAGTGCGGATATACAAGTCTTGTTTAATTGTGTCCCAGACGACAATGCCACTTTTAAGTTTATTCTGATCAAATCAGTTTGAGCTATTTGTATGTCATGTTATATGTTTGAGATTTATTTATATTCAAAATATAAATTCTGTTATTCACATCTAATGTGTTTATCTCAATATCATCTTTATAAAATAAAACACTTTAGTGTTCTAGAATATAAAGGTAAATCCGCAATGGATTATACACTGATATAGAGATAATGTTTCTAGTCAAACTAGTTACATTATAACAGTTTCCTAATTTAAGTACGTACCCGAGGGTAGTTCCTAAACTTAGGTATCTTCGGTCAAAACAATGACTTTCGTCCCGTTTCCAATTCGCAGAGAAATCTCAACTGAAGTCAGTATCCTGCTCATAACAGATTCTGATCATCAGTACATATATATATTTTATGTACCACACTTAGTATTTAAAATCTAATTTTAATACTAGTAGTGAACATAATGTTGACAAACATATTTGAAGTCAGAGCCTTGCCCCGTCTTCAATTCCTTCATGTCTGCTTTGTCCAAATGGCAGTCATGTTTCCGCGATCCCGTTTGCCACAATTTTAGGCAGACATTTTAGGATATGTCCTTTATCTTCCCAGAAGATTATAATGATTTTGCCTTTGCCCTTTTCCACATTCCAGAAGCCTTTGGCCTAGCCTCGGGTTTCTAGAATATCGAAGTAAGGTGTGACTAGCGCTACTTGTCTTATTGCAAACTTTGACTTTGTCTCCTTGAGAATAGCCATTAACTCTCCAAGAGTTATTATTGTAATTTTAGTACTTCTAAAATCTAAGTATAGATTTATGAAGATCCTTCAATTTCATTATCATACTTTAAGGATCTAATCCTTAGTTCTGATTAAAAAAATAAGGAGTCTACTACGACAAGCTTAATGGATTAAGCACTAAAGTTATCATCACATAAATCTTCCAAAGATCATGCTCTACTATTTGCTTAACTCCGGGCTTAGGCCTAATATGTTATTTTATCAAATAAAGTAACTTATTAGTTTCCAGGACCATCCTGAAATTTTATTCCCAATTTGAAAATTAAACCATTTAAATACATTTTCCCTAGGATTATGTTTTAAATGTCAATCTTTAAATTTTATCTTGATTCTAATAGTCCAACTATTTAATCAACGATTTAGGTACTATTTATTATAATGATTATTATAGTCCAACTATTTAATCAACTATAAATGAATTGTTTGAATACAGCCCAACTGTTATTTAAAACAACGTTTAAATATTAGTCCAACTAACATTTAATTTATTTGACGAATGATATTTGATTGAGCGCGTATGGCAAGTAATTAAATGAATATTGCAAATTTAATACTTGCCTCCCACTATTTTCGGCGAGCCTCTACCCTCTGTCGAGTACTCGGGAAACCGTGTTTCCTAGTGGGCTAGGATCCCGTTAAATATCACACAATCTTGACTTTGGCCAACAAATTGTATGATAATTAACTAGGTAGATCTCTAAGATCAATTGGATCCCATCCAATTCCTAGATCCAGTAGGGGGACATCCAAGTCTGAAACATATATCTTATATATGCCAATATATCCAATATATTGCCTAACCTTTTTCCTCTGAATCAACTAAGCCTTGGCTTTGGCACAACAAACTTAGTGATCCCAGTTAAGCGCGACCCATTGACCATGGAAAGCTTCGTAATCAATGTCGATGGACAAGAAGTGGTCTTGACTTTGGCCAACAAACCACAACTTGGAGAAGACACCAATATGGAACAAAGTTCTCGTGATTCAAACACATCCTCAATGGACAAAGGCCTTGACTTTGGCCAACAAGCCAATGCCAGTCTTGGATCCAACTATAGTTCCTAGTGGGTTAGGATCCCGTTAAATATCACACAATCTTGACTTTGGCCAACAAATTGTATGATAATTAACTAGGTAGATCTCTAAGATCAATTGGATCCGATCCAATTCCTAGATCCAGTAGGGGGACATCCAAGTCCGAAACATATATATTATATATGCCAATATATCCAATATATTGCCTAACATTTTTCCTCTGAATCAACTAAGCCTTGGCTTTGGCACAACAAACTTAGTGATCCCAGTTAAGCGCGACCCATTGACCATGGAAAGCTTCGTAATCAATGTCGATGGACAAGAAGTGGTCTTGACTTTGGCCAACAAACCACAACTTGGAGAAGACACCAATATGGAACAAAGCTCTCGTGATTCAAACACATCCTCAATGGACAAAGGCTTGACTTTGGCCAACAAGCCAATGCCAGTCTTGGATCTTGAGTAAGAATCACTCAATGGAAGGAAAAATGCTTAATATTTTGTGAGGGTTTTTCGTGTGCAAATTGGCAACCAATTTATTATCTTTGTTAAGGTCTCATCATCATACACCCTTAAACATGCATTCTAAACACATAATAAAGCGCGTATAAATAAATAATTATGATATGCAGATGGATACTTAACACATTGATCCTAGATCAAATCTCTCTCTTTTCTCTCTCCCGCTAGCACAAGTATTTTACTTCTACCCGTTACACTACTACTTCTAAAGAAACCACATTTACATTGAGGGGAATAGGTGAGAAGAGAAACACAAAGAGTATGGAGGTAATAGGCTGGACGCGCAGGTCCAATTAAATAAATTCCAAATTTCTTACAACAATTTCTAAAATTGCCCCACCCATCTAATATCCATCTGATATACATTATTCATGCATCGCAACCATGTATTCACACAAGAATGTTATCAGTCAATCTAATCAATTAATTAATCTGATAATTAATGACCATCCAATGTTCAAACAACGATTTGATTTTGCTCGAGTCAAACTTGTTTTGGCGAATAAGTACTCAAAGTACGAATTCTTGAATTAAATTAAACTACAAAATTAAATCCAATTCAATTTGTATTTAATACTAATTCGCCATTTAATTCCAAATTAAATATTACACTTTATTAATGAACTTTTAAGATTTAAATTCCAAATTTAATCATTACGGGTCTCAAAGCCCAGTCAACGTCCAACGTTAATTTAATTAAAGTCCAATGGGCTTTTAATTAATTTCTTTAAGGCGTGGACTTTTGGTCAACTCGGGTCAAACCCAATAACCAAAGTCCAATCAAGGAGTAACCCCATAAGCCTAGAAATCAATTTAGGCCCATCAGGCCCAATTAAACTTTAAAGGTCCATTAGTCGCATTTGGGCTTTATGGAAACGATTTTGGGCCCAATTGGATCCAACCAATTTAGCCTAACCCAACTTGGTACCAAGCCCAATAAGCCTAATTACAACATTTCAAGCCCAAATCCAATTTAAGCCCAATTCAATTAAATTATAAAAGTCCAATTTCATAATCTAATTAATTTAAAGTGTATAACATAATTAATTACATAAATCAACATTTCCAAAACATCATTTACACAACTAATCATGCTCAATTACATCAATTAGTGTCCAATACATTTTGATCAAAAAATCAAACCTAATTAACATGCTTTAGCTCTCGGCAATTGTAGGGAATTTTAAATCGATTTCAATTTCAATCCAATTAAATCCACAATCAATATTAAATCAACATTCCCAATTGATTCAAGTCATCCATGATCAAAAATCAAAAAATTCCAAGACAAATAGGGCATAGTGTATTCGGCCAAGCCTTATGTTTTGGGAAAATTTGTTCCAACAACATTTCATCAAATTGATCCAATCAATCCTCAATAAAACATGTTTTAAGCATACTCAAACATCCAATTTAATTAAATCGTGCTCAAAATCAATTTACCCAAATTTTAGCCCTAAATTATTTTCATGCTCAACCTTGCTCATAGATACCATGGTTGGAATTCTCTAAGCATCCCAGATCATTTCAAGCAATGAAAATACATGTGAATACAATCAACAAAGTTGCGGAATACTTACATCGATCGGTTAAGCGATGCAGTGGGCAACAAAAATTCGGTTTTCTGCCCTCTGTATGTCATGGCAGTGAGCTGCAGTGGTTCCCCTCCATTTGCGGCTTTGGATCAATCTTCAAGCTCCAAGCTTCGTCATGGTGATTCCAAGCTCATGGGTGGACTTCCCTATCACCTTCGCATGTCTCTAGGAGTGCTAGTTCTTGATGATTTTGCCACAAAATCACCACATTTTTGCTTCCCTTACTCACAGTTTCGTCCAGAAAACCAGTGAAGAAATGGCCAAAATGCCGAGAGAGAGAGATGAAGAAATTGGCTCCAATTTCGTGAACCAAGAAGAGAGAGAGATGGATATTTGTTGTAATGTATTAAGTGTATCTAATACACTTCATTTGATTTCAAAAATCAAAATAAAACATATACAAATGATTAAAATAACAATAAATGTCATTCAAGCTTTCAAAAGATTTCCATCAACTCACATCACTCATGAATAGTGACTAGTGTCAATCACTCAAAGTGAAAGACATCTATCACTTGATTGACGAATGATGTGACGCTAGATGTGACTAGCGATTTGACGCTTGATGTGATTTATGTGCCGCACTCGAATTTGAAATGCGAATGCGCTCGCAAACACTCTCGGGCTCGGGTTCGCTATTCCAAATTAACGAATTCTCCGTTGCGACGCAATTAATGATTATGCCTAGCGAAATCACTATTTATGTCGCTAACGAATTAATTCTATATTAACTCGTTCGCCCAAATTAAAATATAATTTTAATTCCGCGTCGAAATCCAATTTCGTTTAATATATCGAATATATTAATTTATCAATTAATTCCAATTAATCGTTTTCTCTCTTTAAATTTATATTTTAATCCCAGATAAAATATCTCCGTATCAATCCCAAATTAATTAAAGTGCGAGTCAACGTCATCGATGAATCTTCGGGAAGCGACCCATGAGATTCCCGGATATGTTGGCAGTAAATTCGGTCGTCGGACTATCCGAACATGTAATTACCTAGTACTACGTTTATACCGATTTACAAGACAAGTTTGACTTCTAGCAAAGCGCCATACCTACCCAATTCTCCAGATATATCCTTACAGGAATATAAGGATCTATATCAGGCGTAGTATACGTAGTATTGCGTATGTCGATCCAGTATCAGATGTCAAGTGCTAGGCCTGGGCTGGAATTACGAAGCATATGTCGATGTCTGGTAACTAGTCTTTTTTAATCGGATATACATGACCGAGTCATAATATCCCGATGACTGCAGTACTTAAGAGTACTAGTACCGTATCCTACGTGACATCATCTCCACTATGACTGTAGTGATACTTCCGTCTTGACATCACAACCCAACACCCAACAAACTACAATTCTCGATATACCCAGAAGAGGCGTACACAGAAACTGGTTAAAGCCCTGGACGACCAAAACCAAAGTATATTGATTGTCGTAACTCTTAGCGGTGGCAAGTCTCATGTTAAGACCAATACACCTACCCTGATTTCGGACTTCCATAGACACATAGTCATACTCCAATGGAATTCCGAGGGGGTCTATCCAGAGCGAAGCTGTTTCCCGTACCATCGGTAAAACACAACCTCCTATTACACTTGCATGAGTATCATATACCAAATATATGAGAACTATGCCGTTGTGCCCTCACAACGCGAAACAAGTGTAATACTAGTCTTTTACGCATTATCGATGTCCAATCTCGATAATACTCTGACTAGGGATATTTAATGATTCATCCTTCGTGGATTGATACTGCCTCATATCATTCTCAATCCAGGAACAAATCATAAGGACCTCCTATCATTTATACATCTTGGTGATCTAATCACAAATGATAAGAGAGCAATTTCCTTTGTCACATAGTTAATTTGTACAACAACCAATGATTCTGTACAAATAGTGACGCTATGGGTCATAATTGTCCAACACTTTTCCAACAAACCAATGCCAGTCTTGGATCTTGAGTAAGAATCACTCAATGGAAGGAAAACGCTTAATATATGTTGAGGGTTTTTTCCGCGTGCAATTGGCAACCAATTAATTATCTTTGTTAAGGTCTCATCATCATACACCCTTAAACTTGCATTCTAAACACAAAATAAGGCGCGTAAAAATAAATATAATAATGATATACGGATGGATACTTAACACATTGTTCCTAGAACAAATCTCTCCATATCCTCTCTCCCGCTAGCACAAGTATTACTTCTACCCAATTACATAACACTTCTAAAGAAACCTCATTTACATTGAGGGGAATAGGTGAGAAGAGAAATACATAGAGTAAAGAGGTAATAGGCTAGAACGCAGGTCCAATTAATAAATTCTAAATTTATTACAAAACAATTTCCAAAATTGCCCCACCCATCTAATATCCATCCGATATACATTATTCATGCATCGCAACCATGTATTCACACAAGCATGTTATCAATCAATCTAATCCAATTAATTAATTGGTAATTATTGACCATCCAATGTTCAAACAACGATGTGATTTTGCTCGAAGTCAACTCGTTTGCGAATAAGTAGTCAAAGTACGAATTCTTGAATTAAATTAAACTACAACATTAAATCTAATTTAATATGTATTTAATACTAATTCATTATTTAATTCCAATTAAATATTACACTTTATTAACGAACCTTTACGACTTAGATTCAAATCTAATCGTTACGGGGCTCAAAGCCCGATTAACATCCAATGTTAATTTAATTTAAAGTCCAATGGGCTTTTAATTAATTTCTAAGGCAAGGACTTTTGGTCATATGGGTCAAACCCAATACCAAAGCCCATTTAAGAATCACCCTTATTTTCCAAGAAACCAATTTAGGCCCATTAGGCCCAATTAATATTAAAGGTCCATTAAAGTTATAATTGGACTTTATAGATATGGTTTTGGGCCCAATTGGATCCAACCAATTTAGCCTAAACCAATCTTGGTACAACCAAGCCCAATTAGCCCAATTACAACTTCTAAAGCCCATTTTCCAAAATAGGCCCAATTAATAAATTACCAAATTCCAAATTTTATAACTTAATTAACCAAAGTGTATTGACATAATTAATTACCCAAATTAATATTTCTAAAATATCAATTTACACAATTAATTATGCTTATCATGATCAAAACATGTCCAACACATTTTAATCAAAAATCAAACCCCTTTCATGCTTACACACTCACGGTATTTTGGGGTTATTTATGTCCGATTCGGTTTCAATCTAATTAATCCACAATCAACATTAAATCAAAATTTCCCAAATGATTTCAACTCATCCAATGATAAAATCAAAAAATACCATGACATTTAGGGTCTTATAAGTCTCATCTCGGCCAAGCCTAAAAAATTGGGGAAAATTTGATCCAATCAAATTTCATGAAATTGACCCAATACAACTTCAATTAATCATCATTCAAGCATACTCAATCAATTAATTTTATCAAATCACGATCAAATTGATTTTACCCAATTTTAACCCTAAAAAGTTTCATGCTCAATATTGGCTCAAGATACCATTGTTGGGTTTCTCTAAGGTTCCAAGGATCATTTTAAGCATAGAAACATCATGTAAATACAACAAAGAAGTTGTAGAATACTTACATTGATCGGTTGAGCGATGCGACGAAGAACAAACACTTTTTAAGCCCTTGAGACTCCTCCAAGGCTCTCGGCACTCATTGGTTTTGCTCCTCCATTTTGGGTCCAAGCTCCAAGCTTTTGGGTGGTTATTCCAAGCTCACAAGTGCGGTTCCCTATCACCTTCGTAAGACTCTACGGCGTGCTAGCACTCGTAATTTTTTGCCACAATTATCACCTAGCTTCTCCTTCAATCTCACGTGAAACCAGAAAAAGAGGAAGAAAAAAACTGCCCCTTGGGCGAGAGAGAGAGGAGAGAAAGAGAGAGAAAATGTGTTGGTTTGGTTGTTGGATGAATTGTGTATCTAATACACAAAATGAATTTCAAAATTCATTTTTACCAAATTGCTTTCCAAAAGTCAAAAGGCATTTATGCCACAACCACTTCCATCAATCAATCAAGTGACAAATTGTCACATCACTCAAAGTGACAAGTTATTTGACGCTTGATGTGACTAATGATTTGACGCTTGATGTGACTTATGGGCGACACTTTAATTCGCAAATGTGAGTGCGCCCGTAAACACTCTCGGGCTCGGGTTCGCTAATTCCAAATTAATGAATTTTCCGTGCGACGAAATTAAATCTAATTTAATTAAATACTTTGCCTAGCAAAATTACTTTCACACGTCGCTAATGAATTAATTCTAAATTAACTCATTTGCCCGAATTAAAATCTA
>SKCR01005263.1:0-25987 GCA_019454045.1 Zanthoxylum bungeanum | reverse complement strand
ATTCAGTTCAGTAATAAGACCCAGAGATCGAAGCATCTCACACACGGTGGTTCGGGAACAAAAACTCAGGGGTCAAAGCACCTCGCCATTAACTCGACTCAATATGGGATATGACCCAGAGATCGACGCATCTCACACTCGGTGGTTCGGGAAAAAGACCCAGAGGTCGAAGAACATCACCATCAACTCAACTCAATTCAATAACCAGACCCAGAGATCGAAGCATCTCACACTCGGTGGATCGGTTCGGGAATAAGACCCAGAGATCGAAACATCTCACACTCGGTGGTTTGGGAACAAAACCCAGTGGTCAAAGCACCTATCCATCAACTCAACTCAATTCGGGAACAAGACCCATAGATCAAAACATCTAACACTCGGTGATTGGAGAATAAAACCCAGTGGTGAAAGCACATCGCCATCAACTCAACTCAATACGGGAACAAGACCCAGAGATATAAGCATCTCACACTCGGTGGTTCGGGACCAAAACCCAGTGGTCAAAGCACCTCACCATCAACTAAACTCAATTCGGGAACAAGACCCAGAGATCGAAGCATCTCACACTCGGTGGTTCGAGAACAAAACGCAGGGGTCAAAGCACATCTCCATCAACTCAACTTAATTCGAGAACAAGACCCAGAGATCGAAACATCTCACACTCGGTGATTCAGGAATAAAACCCAGGGGTCAAAGCACCTCGCCATCAACTCAACTCAATTCGGAAACAAGACTTAGAGATCGAATCATCTCACACTCGGTGGTTCGGAAACAAGACCCTTGGGTTAAAGCAGCTCGCCATCAACTCAACTCAATTCGGGAACAAGACCCAGAGATCTAAGCATCTCACACTCGGTGGTTTGGGAATAAAACCCAGAGGTCTAAGCACCTCACCATCAACTCAATTAAGTTCGGGAATAAGACCCAGAGATCAAAGCATCTCATACTCGATGGTTTTTGAACAAAACCCAGGGGTCAAAGCACCTCGCCATCAACTCAACTCAATTCGGGAATAAGACCCAGAGATCGACGCATCTCACACTCGGTGGTTCGGGAACAAGACCCAGAGGTCGAAGAACATCGCCATCAACTCAACTCAATTCAATAACCAGACCCAGAGATCGAAGCATCTCACACTCGGTGGATCGGTTCGGGAATAAGACCTAGAGATCGAAACATCTCACACTCGGTGGTTTGGGAACAAAACCCAGTGGTCAAAGCACCTAGCCATCAACTGAACTCAATTCGGGAACAAGACCCAGAGATCAAAACATCTAACACTCGGTGATTCGAGAATAAAACCCAGGGGTGAAAGCACCTCGCCATCAACTCAACTCAATACGGGAACAAGACCCAGAGATCTAAGCATCTCACACTCGGTGGTTCGGGAACAAATCCCAGAGGTCGAAGCACCTAGCCCTCAACTCAATTCAGTTCAGTAATAAGACCCAGAGATCGAAGCATCTCACACACGGTGGTTCGGGAACAAAACTCAGGGGTCAAAGCACCTCGCCATTAACTCAACTCAATTTAAGAACAAGACCCATAGATCGAAGCATCTCATACTCGGTGGTACGGGAACAAGTCCAAGAGGTCGAAGCACCTCGCCATCAACTTAATTAAAATACAGAACAAGACCTAGAGATCAAAGCATCTCACACTCGATGGTTCGGGAACAGGACACAAAGGTCGAAGTACCTCGTCATCAACTCAACTCAATTTGCGAACAAGACCCATAGATCGAAGCATCTCACACTCGGTGGTTCGAGACCAAAACCCAGTGGTCAAAGCACCTCGCCATCAACTCAACTCAATATGGGAACAAGACCCAGAGATCTAAGTATCTCACACTTGGTGGTTCGAGAACAAATCCCAGAGGTCGAAGCACCTCGCCATAAACTTAATTCAGTTCAGGAATATGACCCATAGATCGAAGCATCTCACACTCGGTGGTTCGGGAACAAAACCCACTTGTCAAAGCACCTTGCCATCAACTCAACTAAATTTGGGAACAACACCCAGAGATCGAAGCATCTCATACTCGGTGGTTAGGGAACAAGTTCAAGAGGACGAAGCACCTCGCCATCAACTCAACTCAATTCGAGAACAAGACCCAGAGATCGAAGCATCTCACACTCGATGGTTCGAAAACAAGACACAGAGGTCGAAGCACCTCGTCATCAACTCAACTCAGTTTGGGAACAAGACCCAGAGATCGAAGCATCTCACACTCGGTGGTTCGGGACCAAAACCCAGTGGTCAAAGCACCTCACCATCAACTAAACTCAATTCGGGAACAAGACCCAGAGATCGAAGCATCTCACACTCGGTGGTTCGAGAACAAAACACAGGGGTCAAAGCACATCTCCATCAACTCAACTTAATTCGAGAACAAGACCCAGAGATCGAAACATCTCACACTCGGTGATTCAGGAATAAAACCCAGGGGTCAAAGCACCTCGCCATCAACTCAACTCAATTCGGGAACAAGACTTAGAGATCGAAGCATCTCACACTCGGTGGTTCGGAAACAAGACCCATGGGTTAAAGCACCTCGCCATCAACTCAACTCAATTCGGGAACAAGACCCAGAGATCTAAGCATCTCACACTCGGTGGTTTGGGAATAAAACCCAGAGGTCTAAGCACCTCACCATCAACTCAATTCAGTTCGGGAATAAGACCCAGAGATCAAAGCATCTCACACTCGATGGTTTGGGAACAAAACCCAGGGGTCAAAGCACCTCGCCATCAACTCAACTCAATTCGGGAATAAGACCCAGAGATCGACGCATCTCACACTCGGTGGTTCGGGAACAAGACCCAGAGGTCGAAGCACATCGCCATCAACTCAACTCAATTCAATAACAAGACCCAGAGATCGAAGCATCTCACACTCGGTGGATTGGGAATAAAACCCAGGGGTCAAAGCACCTGGCCATCAACTCAACTCAATTCTTGAACAAGACCCAGAGATCGAAACATCTCACACTCGGTAATTCGGGAATATAACCCAGGGGTGAAAGCACATCGCCATCAACTCAACTCAATTCAGTAACAAGACCTAGAGATCGAAGCATCTCACACTTGTTGGTTCGGGAACAAGACCCAAAAGTCGAAGCACCTCGCCATCAACTTAACTCAATTCGAGAACAAGACCAAGAGATCGAAGCATCTCACGGTCGGTGGTTCGGGAACAAGACCCAGAGGTCAAATCACCTCGCCAATAACTCAACTCAGTTTGGGAATAAGACCCAGAGATCGAAGCATCTCACACTCGGTGGTCGGGAACAAAACCCAAGAGTCAAAGCACCTCGCCATCAACTCAAATCAGTTCGGGAATAAGACCCAGAGATCGAAGTATCTCACACTCGGTGGTTCGGGAATAGAACCCAGGGGTAAAAGCACCTAGCCATCAACTCAACTCAATTCGAGAACAAGACCCAGATATCAAAACATCTCACACTCGGTGATTCGAGAATAAAACACTGGGGTGAAAGCACTTCGCCATCAACTCAACTCAATTCGAGAACAAGACCCATAGACCTAAGCATCTCAAACTCGGTGGTTCGGGAACAAATCCCAGAGGTCGAAGCACATCACCATCAACTCAATTCAGTTCAGGAATAAGACCGAGAGATCGAAGCATCTCACACTCGGTGGTTCGGGAACAAAACTCAGGGGTCAAAGCACCTCGCCATCAACTCAACTCAATTTAGGAACAAGACCCAGAGATCGAAGCATCTCACACTCGGTGGTTCGGGAAAAAGTCTCAGAGGTCGAATCACCTCGCCATCAACTCAACTCAATTCGAGAACAAGACCCAGAGATCGAAGCATCTCTCACTCGATGGTTCGGGAATAAGACCCAGAGGTCAAAGCACCTCGTCATCAACTAAACTCAGTTTGGGAACAAGACCCAGAGATCGAAGCATCTCACACTCGGTGGTTCGGGAACAAAACCCAGGGGTCAAAGCACCTCGCCATCAACTCAACTGAATTCGGGAACAAGACCCAAAGATCGAAGCATCTAACCCTCGGTGGTTCCGGAACCAGCCCCAGAGTTCAAAGCATCTCGCCATCAACTCAACTCAATTCAGGAAAAAGACCCAGAGATTGAAGGATCTCACACTCGGTGGTTCTGGAACTTGACCCAAAGGTCGAAGCACCTTAACATCAACTCAACTCAGTTCGGGAACGAGACCCAGAGATCGAAACATCTGACACTCGGTGTGATTCAGGAATAAAACCCATGGGTCAAAGCACCTCATTATCAAATCAACTCAATTCAGGAACGAGACCCAGAGATCGAAGCATCTCACACTCGGTGGTTCGGGAACAAGACCCATGGTTAAAGCACCTCAACATCAACTCACTCAATTCGGGAACAAGACCGAGAGATCTAAGCATCTCAAACTCGGTGGTTCGGGAATAAATCCCATAGGTCTAAGAACCTCCCCATCATCTCAATTCAGTTCGGGAATAATACCCAGAGATCGAAGCATCACACACTCGATGGTTCGGGAACAAGACCCAGAGGTCAAAGCCCCTCACCATCAACTCAATTCAGTTTGGGAACAGGACCCAGAGATCGAAGCATCTCACACTCGGTGGTTCGGGAACAAGTCTCAGAGGTTGAAGAACCTCGCCATCAACTCAACTCAATTCGCGAACAAGACCCAGAGATCGAAGCATCTCACACTCGATGGTTCGGGAACAAGACCCAGAGGTCGAAGCACCTCGTCATCAACTCAACTCAGTTTGGGAACAAGACCCAGAGATCGAAGCATCTCACACTCGGTGGTTCGGGAACAAAACCCAGGGGTCAAAGCACCTCGCCATCAACTCAACTCAATTCGGGAACAAGACCCAGAGATCGAAGCATCTCACACTCGGTGGTTCCGGAACAAGCCCCAGAGGTCGAAGCACCTCGCCATCAACTCAACTCAATTCGGGAAAAAGACCTAGAGATTGAAGCATCTCACACTCGGTGGTTCGGGAACAAGACCCAGAGGTCGAAGCACCTCGACATCAACTCAACTCAGTTGAGGAACAAGACCCAGAGATCGAAGATTCTCACACTCGGTGGTTCGGGAACAAAACCCAGGGGTCAAAGCACCTGGCTATCAACTCAACTCTATTCGGGAATAAGTCACAGAGATCGAAACATCTCACACTCGGTGATTCGGGAATAAAACCCAGGGGTCAAAGCACCTCGCTATCAACTCAACTCAATTCGGGAACAAGACTCAGAGATCGAAGCATCTCACACTCGGTGGTTTGGGAACAAGACCCATGGGTTAAAGCACCTCGCCATCAACTCAACTCAATTCGGGAACAAGACCCATAGATCTAAGTATCTCACACTTGGTGGTTCGGGAACAAGACCTAGAGGTCGAAGCACCTCGCCATCAACTCAACTCAATTCGAGAACAAGACCCAGAGATCGAAGCATCTCACACTCGGTGGTTCGGGAACAAGACCCAGAGGTCGAAGCACCTCGCCATCAACTCAACTCAATTCGAGAACAAGACCCAGAGATCGAAGCATCTCACACTCGGTGGTTCGGGAACAAGACCCAGAGGTCGAAGCACCTCGCCATCAACTCAACTCAGTTTGGGAATAAGACCCAGAGATCGAAGCATCTCACACTCGGTGGATCGGGAATAAAACCCAGGGGTCAAAGAACCTGGCCATCAACTCAACTCAATTCGTGAACAAGACCCAGAGATCGAAACATCTCACACTCGCAAATTCGGGAATAAAACCCATGGGTGAAAGCACATCGCCATCAACTCAACTCAATTCAGGAACAAGACATAGAGATCTAAGCATCTCACACTCGGTGTTTCGGGAACAAAACCCAGAGGTCGAAGTGTTGGAGTTTCTATAGGTCCCAAGATCAAAACTCAAGCATGAATCATAAGTGAATACAACGACGGAAGTGCGGAATACTTACATCGAGCGGTTGAGCGACGATTTGGGCAACAAAATTCAAAATTTTGCTCACTTTTGCAAGGCAGTGGGCTGCTGTGAATAGTGAATTTCGCCCTTTGTCTTCAAGATTTGAAGCTCCAAGCTTCATTATTTGGCTTCCCGGCTCATGGGTTCACTACCCTATCACCTTGGCATGATCCCGGAGTGTGCTAGCACTCTCGTTTTGCATCAAAAACGCACTTGCTTCCCATAATTTCCTTTATGTCTCACGGCAGTTCACTGCCTCAAGAAAATGGAAATGGCGTGATGATGGAGAGAAAGAAGAAGAGGAGAGAGAGGAGGGAAAATGGAGTGATTAGTGTATACGGTTTTGGTGGAACTTTATGCATCAAATGCATTGAATTTCATTTGAAATTCATTTCACACACATTTGGGTTTAATTCCCAACACACACATCACTTTATCACATCAAGTCACATCAATCAAGTTGTCAAGTCACATCACTCAAAGTGACAAGTGATTTGACGCTTGATGCGACTAATGATTTGACGCTTGATTTGATGAGCCGCTCTCGAATTCGAAATACGAATGCGCTCGTAAATATTCTCGGGCTCGGATTCGCTAATTCTAAATTAACGAATTTTCCGTCGCGTCGTAATTAAATGATTACGCCTAGCGAAATCACTATTCACGTCGCTAACGAATTAATTCTAAATTAATTCGCTCGCCCGAATTAAAATCTAATTTTAATTCCTTGTCGAAATCCAATTTCGATTAATATATCAATATATTAATTCCTCGATTAATTCCAAATTAATGTTTCTCTCTCTTTAATCGATATTTTATCCTAGATAAAGTGTCTCCGAAATTAATCCCATATTAATTCTCTCTCTCATCATATTAATCCCAGATTAATATAAGTGCGAGTCATACGTCATGGTGAATCTTTGGGAAGAGACCCATGAGATCCCCGGATATGTTGGCTGTCAAATCGGTCATCGGACTATCCGAACACGTGAGTACCAAGTACTACGTTTTACCGATTTACAAGACAAGGTTGGCTTCTAGCAAAGCACCATGCCTACCAAATTCTCCGGAAATATCCTTACAGGAATAAGGATCTATATCAAGCGTAGTATACCGTATTATTGTGTATATCGGCCCAGTATCAGATAGTCACGTGCTAGGGCTGGGGCTGGATAAGTGTCTGCCCCATCCGAAGCACATGTCGGATGTCTGGTAACATAGTCTCTATAATCGGATATTCATGACCTGGTAACAATATCCCGATTGGTTGCGCAACACTCAAGAGCACTAGTACCGTTCCTGCGTGACTCATCTCCACTATGACTGAAGTGATACTTCCGTCTTGACATCACACCCAATACACTACGACTCTCTGATAAACCCAGAAGTGGTGTACGCAGAACCGGTTAAAGCCCTGTACCACCAAGACCAAAGTCTATTGATTATCGTAAGTATTAGCGATGTAAGTCTCAGGTTAAGACTATACACACCTACCTTGATTTCGGCCTCCCATAGACACATAGTCATAATACCAATGGGATTCCGAGGGGTCTATCCAGAGCGAAGCTGTTTCCCGTCCCATCGTGTGAAACACGGCCTCCTATCGCACTTGCATAAGTATCCGATACTTATATATGAGAACTATGCTGTTGTGCCCTCACAACGCACACAAGTGCAATACTAGCCTATTCCGCATTATCGATGTCCAGTCTCGATAATACTCCGGCTAGGATATTTAATGATTAATCCTTCGGGGAATGATACTGTCTCATATCTTTCTCAGTCCAGGAACTTATCACAGGGACCTTCTTCATTTATATATCTATGGTGATCTAATCACAAATGATGATAATGCAATTTCCTTGTCACATAGTTAATTTGCTACAACAACACAATGATCTGTGCAAATAGTGACGCTATGGGTCATTTTGTCCAACAATCTCCCACTTGGCACGTAGCGAGTCACTCAAGTGTCCCACACCCGAACTATGTACGGTTCACTCAAATTGTTGAGGAAAGGGTTTCGTCAGCGGATTTGCATGATTATCGTCTGACGCGATTTATACGATCACCACATCGCCACGATGTATGATCCGAATGAATCAGATGAATATAGAAGTATATATCTGGATCGTCGATGAGACCTTTAATTCTGAGCCTGTGCTGACGCCTAGCTCAGCTGCTAAAGAACTATATCTAATCTAATTAGATTTATTATCGATCCAAATGGCTTCTATTGCTGCCTCAGCGCTGCAGCAATAATCCGCATTTGTTGTTTATTCGGCAACAGTTATCTTGCTCGGAATAGTCCAGCTCACTGTCCCGTTATTCAAACTTTATAGTACCGCAGTATTTATCGGTTTGGAACTTGCAGCAGTGATCCCAGTCACTTCAAGTTCTCCTACTCCATAATTAAGACAGCATCTTTAGTTCTCTAAGATACTAACAGATGTTCTTCTAACTTCAATCCAGTGACTATCACTTGGATTGTCCTGATTGTGACTCCATATGCTCAAAGCGTAGATGAGACACCAGGTTACGTACATTATTCAATATACAATTTCTCAGAGAGTGTTAACAACTCCAAATCTAGCCCAGTAGATCTTTATCTTGAATAAAGGTTGTTACTCCCAAGAATTCTACGGAGAATTTCTATGAAAGAATATCTATGAAAGCCAAGCTTTCACCAATTGCTTTATTGGGAATTTCACTATCAGTGCGCTCCCACTAACCTCCTTATATACACAAGAATCATTTCGTTTTGAATTAAGTCATAAACCATTATGATACATCAAACGTCAGTTCCAAGAACCTTATGCTTGCTTCAATCCAAACATGGATCGAATAACCCGCAAACTTGTTTGTCGGTTATACAAAATCGTCAGGATGTTGTAAGAATCCTCCAAAAGGTTTCCTTTTGGAAAGCGATTTTCCCGTAAAGCTGTCATATTTCATAAATGAAACACGCAGCTTTAGCAAGCATTATCCAAATGGATTAACCGTGGCAACAGTTAAAAGGTTGAATCGCAATCAACACAATGTTGATAACGATACCTTTCCATCACAAGCCCAGCTTTGTACGTTGGTACGTTGCCATCGATGTATGTCTTCCTTGAAGACTTATACAGTACCAATAGGCACAATGCCTTGTGGTACATCAACTAGTATCTAAACTTGTTGATATACATGGAATCCATTTTGAACGTCATGACACTTTTTCATGATAGGGATTCGATACCTTGTATCACTTCCTCATACGTAGTCAGTTGGTATACCTTAAAAGATTAACATCTTTATGAGGTGAGATCAGAAACCCATACCCTAGGTTGTTTTCTGACTCTCTCCGATCTACGCGGTTCTTGTGTATTCGAAGATTAATGGTATAAATTCATCATTGATGAACTATATGTGTTCCATTAAGGATTTCGTGCCTCGAACAGTAGTATTACTCCAATTTTCATCGAGTATCACCATCCTCCCACTGACCACTGCATATCGGTATTCCTCTTAGGAAAACCGCATGGTGAGCAACAATCATATTGTTCTCACGTGAGATTTATAAGTACTATACTTATCGTTTCCTTTAGGAAACCAATTTGGCACTTATCCAATTTAGGTTTTAGTTTGGTATTATCCAAACATATGCCTAGCATCCCAAATGGTCAGGAATGAGAAACCCCGGTTTCTTTCCTGTTCATATCTAATATGATATTTGTTAAACAAATTATTAATAGAACTTTATTCTAAATAAGTTATTGCACTTTAAAACTTATCCGTTGAAGGAAATGGTAGCTCAGAGCGACTCATGATTAGCCTTATCATGTCTAACATGATTCGGTTAATCCTTTCGGACACACCGTCACTTTGACGTGTTCCGGGAGGAGTCCTCATTTGAAAGAACTATACTCTTTCAAGTATATAAGAAACTTATTGCTTAAGTATTTTCCATTACGGTCTTACGTGACGGTATAATACTATAGCCGATCTGTTTGTCTATTTCGTGTCGAAACTCTAAAAGTTTCCGATTTGTGTTCTTCAAAAGAAACACATAACCATAACGTGATGCCACATCCGTTAAGGTCACGAAACATTCATGTTCACATCTAGCCTAGCTAGATATAGGCCCACTTGCTTCATTATGAACTAGGGCTAATAGATCGGTGGCATTTACACTTTTACTAAGTAAATAGTGTTTTAGGCACATTGCCCATTAAACTAGATTCGTAGACTTTATTTGATTGGAATCAAAACAGTCCGAGTACCCACTCTTCGAAAGTGCGGATATACGAGTCTTGTTTAATTCTGTCCTAGACAACAATGCCACAAATAAGTCTCTACTTGATCAAATCAATTTGAGCTATTTGTTTGTCATTATATATATTTGAGATTTATTTATATTCAAAATATAAATTCTGTTATTCACATCTAATGTGTTTATCTCAATATCATCCTTATATAATAAAACACTTTAGTGTTCTAAAATAAAAAGGTTCACCCGCAGTGGGTTAAACACTGATAAAGAGATAATGTATCTAGTCAAACTAGTTACATTATAACAGTTCTCTAATCCTGCTCATAGCAGATTCTGAACATCAATATAATATTTATTATGTACCATATTAAGTATTTAAAATCCAATTTTAATACTAGTAATGAACATAATTTTGACAAACATAATTGAAGTCAGAGCCTTGCCCGTCTTTAATTCCTTCATGTCTGCTTTGTGTCAATTATCCTTTTCAATATTTTAGGAACCTTAGGCAAGCCTTGGGTTTTTAGAATATCGAAACGATGTGCACCTCGTGCTACATGCCCAATTGCAAACTTTGACTTTATCTCCTCTAGAATAGTCAATTAATTCTCCAAGAATTATAAATTGCAATTTTAATACTTCTTAAATCTAAAATTAGATTTATGACAAGTATATTAAATTAAGCATTAAAGTCATCATCACATAAATCTTCCAAAGATTTTATGCTCTACTTATTTTGCTTAATTTTGGGCGTAAGGTATAATAAGTTATTTTATCAATAAAGTAACCTATTATTTATTCCCAATTTAAAAATTAAATCATTTAAAATATTTTAATCCCAGATTATATTTTAAATATCCAACTTTTCAATTTTATCTTGATTACAATAGTCCAACTATTAATCAACGATTAGTGGTACTATATATATATAATGATTATAATAGTCCAACTATATAATCAAATATAATCCAAATTAATTAACCTCAATTACATTGATTATATAATCCAATTATAAAGTCAACTGTAAACTGAAATTAATTAATTCAAATATATTGATTAATATAATCCAATTATATATAATCAAGTATAATACAGTCCAACTGTTTATTAAAACAACAATTTAAATATTAGTCCAACTAACATTTAATATTACGACGAAATAATTTGAATGAGCGCGTATGGCGAGTAATTGAACGAATATTGCAAATTCAATTCTTGCCTCCCACTATTTTTCGTCGAGCCTCTAACCCTCTGTCGAGTACTCGGGAAACCGTGTTTCCTAGTGGGCTAGGATCCCGTTAAATATCACACAATCTTGACTTTGGCCAAAAAATTGTATGATAATTAACTAGGTAGATCTTTAAGATCAATTGGATCCAATCCAATTCCTAGATCCAGTAGGTGGACATCCAAGTCCTAAACATATATCATATATATGCCTATATATCCAATATATACCCTAACCTATTTCCTCTGAATCAACTAGGCCTTGGCTTTGGCACAACAAACCTAGTGATCCCAGTCAAGCGTGGACCCATTGACCATGGAAACTTCGTAATCAATGTCGATGGACAAGAAGTGGTCTTGACTTTGGCCAACAAACCATAACTTGGACAAGACACCAATATGGAACAAAGCCTCGTGATTCAAACACATCTTCGACGGACAAGGGCTTGACTTTGGCCAACAACCCATGCCAATCTAGGATCTTGAGTGAGAATCACTCAATGGAAGGAAAAGACGCATGATATTTGATGAGGGCTTTTCGCGTGCAAATTGGCAACCAATTTATTATCTTTGTTAAGGTCTCATCATCATACACCCTTAAACATGCATTCTAAACACATAATAAAGCGCATATGATAAAATAATAATGATATACGGATGGATATTTTACACATTGATCCTAGATCAAATCTCTCACTTTCTCTCTCCCGCTAGCACAAAATTTTCTTCTACCCGTTACACTACACTTCTAAAGAAACCTCATTTACATTGAGGGGAATATGTGAGAAGATAATACAAAGAATAGGAGGTGATAAGGCTGGACACGCAGGTCCAATTAATAAATCAAATTTATTACACAATTTCTAAATTCCCCACCCATCTAATATCCATCCGATATACATTATTCATGCATCACAACCATGTATTCACTCAAGCATGTTATCAATCAATCTAATCCAATTAATTAATCTGATAATTAGTGATCATCCAATGTTCAAACAACGATTTGATTTGTTTCGAGTCAAACTCATTTTTGCGAATAAGTACTTAAAGTACGAATTCCCGAATTAAATTAAAATACACAATTAAATCCAATTCAATTTGTATTTAATTCTAATTCACTATTTAATTCCAAATTAAATATTACACTTTATTTTATTAATAAACCTTTACGACTTAAATTCCAAATTTAATCGTAACGCGTCTCAAAGACCGATTAATATCCAATATTAATTTAATTAAAGTCTAATGGGCTTTTAATTAATTTCTTAAGGCGTGGTCTTTTGGTCAACTCGGGTCAAACCGCAACCAAAGTCCAATCCGGGATTTACCCCATAAGCCTTTAAATTAATTTTGGCCCATTAGGCCCAATTAAACTTTAAAGGTCCATTAAGTCGCATTTGGGCTTTATGGATGCGGTTTTGGGCCCAATTGGATCCAACCAATTTTGCCTAAAACAAACTTTGTACAACAAAGCCCAATAAGCCCAATAACAACAATTCAAGCTCAATTTCCAAAATTAGCCCAATTAATTAAATTACACAAATCCAATTTCGCAATTTAATTACCTAAAGTGTATATCATGATTAATCACCCAAATTAACATTTCTAAAACATCAATTCATACAATTAATCATGCTCATTATCATCATCATATGTCCAACATATTTTGATTAAAATCAAACCCATTCATGCTTACTTTGTTCTCGGCAATGGGGTTAATTTCATGTTCGATTTGTTTCAATCCAATTAAACCCAATTCGACATTAAATCAATATACCCTAATGTTTTCAACACATCAATGTTTCAAAAAATCAAAATCACCAAGAACACAAAGGGGCATAACTCTCGACCAAGATAAGATTTTGGGCAAATTTGTTCCAAACCAAATTTGATCAAATTGATCCAACCAATCATCAATTAAAATACATTCAAGCATACTTTATCATCAAATTTCATGCTTAAATCAATTTTACCCAATTTCAAGCTTTATGACATACTTGGCAATTTGGGGATTTTTCGTCCGATTCGAATTCAATCCAATTGATTCCGCAATCGACATCAATTCATATTCCCGAATGATTTCCAACACATCCAATTGTCAAAAATCAAAAATCCCAAGACATTAAATCATCATCAATTTTCGGCCAAGGTAGTAATTTGGGGGGAAAAAATGATCCAATCACAATTTGTTGAAATTGACCCAATCAATCTTCAATTCAAACACAATTAAGCATACAAATCCATCCAATTTAATTTATCATGCTCAAAATCAAGTTTGCCCAAATTTTAGCCCTAACTTTTTCATGCTTTTAACCTAAGCTCTGATGCCATTGTTGGAGTTTATATAGGTCCCAAGATCAAAACTCAAGCATGAATCATAAGTGAATACAACGACGGAAGTGCGGAATACTTACATCGAGCGGTTGAGCGACGATTTGGGCAACAAAATTCGAAATTCTGCTCACTTTTGCAAGGCAGTGGGCTGCTGTGAATAGTGAATTCCGCCCCTTGTCTTCAAGATTTGAAGCTCCAAGATTCATTATTTGGCTTCCCGGCTCATGGGTCACTACCCTATCACCTTGGCATGATCCCGGAGTGTGCTAGCACTCTCGTTTTTGCATCAAAAACGCACTTACTTCCCCATTAATTTCCTTTATGTCTCACGGCAGTTCACTGCTCAAAAAATGGAAATGGCGTGATGATGGAGAGAAAGAAGAAGAGGAGAGAGAGGAGGGAAAATGGAGTGATTAGTGTATACGGTTTTGGTGGAACTTTATGCATCAAATGCATTTGAATTTCATTTGAAATTCATTTCACACACATTTGGGTTTAATTCCCAACCACACACATCACTTTATCACATCAAGTCACATCAATCAAGTTGTCAAGTCACATCACTCAAAGTGATAAGTGATTTGACGCTTGATGCGACTAATGATTTGACGTTTGATTTGACGAGCCGCTCTCGAATTCGAAATGCGAATGCGCTCGTAAATATTCTCGGGCTCGGATTCGCTAATTCTAAATTAACGAATTTTTCGTCGCGTCGTAATTAAATGATTACGCCTAGCGAAATCACTATTCACGTCGCTAACGAATTAATTCTAAATTAATTCGCTCGCCCGAATTAAAATCTAATTTTAATTCCGCGTCGAAATCCAATTTCGATTAATATATCAAATATATTAATTCCTCGATTAATTCCAAATTAATGTTTCTCTCTCTTTAATCGATATTTTATCCTAGATAAAGTGTCTCCAAAATTAATCCCAGATTAATTCTCTCTCTCATCATATTAATCCCAGATTAATATAAGTGCGAGTCATACGTCATCGGTGAATCTTTGGGAAGCGACCCATGAGATCCCCAGATATGTTGGCTGTCAAATCGGTCATCGGACTATCCGAACACGTGAGTACCAAGTACTACGTTTTACCGATTTACAAGACAAGGTTGGCTTCTAGCAAAGCACCATGCCTACCAAATTCTCCGGAAATATCCTTACAGGAATAAGGATCTATATCAAGCGTAGTATACCGTAGTATTGTGTATATCGGCCCAGTATCAGATAGTCATGTGCTAGGGCTGGGGCTGGATAAGTGTCTGCCCCGTCCGAAGCACATGTCGGATGTCTGGTAACATAGTCTCTATAATCGGATATTCATGACCTGGTCACAATATCCCGATTGGTTGCGCAACACTCAAGAGCACTAGTACCTTTTCCTGCGTAACATCATCTCCACTATGACTGAAGTGATACTTCCATCTTGACATCACACCCCATACACTACGACTCTCTGATAAACCCAGAAGTGGTGTACGCAGAACCGGTTAAAGCCCTGTACCACCAAGACCAAAGTCTATCGATTATCGTAAGTATTAGCGATGTAAGTCTCAGGTTAAGACTATACACACCTACCTTGATTTCGGCCTCCCATAGACACATAGTCATAATACCATTGGGATTCCGAGGGGTCTATCTAGAGCGAAGCTTTTTCCCGTACCATCGGTGAAACACGACCTCCTATCGCACTTGCATAAGTATCTGATACTTATATATATGAGAACTATGACGTTGTGCCCTCACAACGCACACGAGTGCAATACTAGCCTATTCCGCATTATCGATGTCCAGTCTTGATAATACTCCGGCTAGGGATATTTAATGATTAATCATTCGGGGACTGATACTGTCTCATATCATTCTCAGTCCAGGAACTAATCACAGGGACCTCTCTTCATTTATATATCTATGGTGATCTAATCACAAATGATGAGAGTGCAATTTCCTTGTCACATAGTTAATTTGCTAACAACACATAATGATCTGTGCAAATAGTGACGCTATGGGTCATTTTGTCCAACACGAAGCACTTCGCCAAAATTTATTTCAGGAACAGACACAGAGATCAAAGTATCTAACACTCGGTGGTTCCGGAACACAGCCCCAGAGGTCGAAGCATCTCGCCATCAACTAAACTCAATTCGGGAAAAAGACCCAGAGATCGAAGCATCTCACACTCGGTGGTTCTGGAACAAGACCCAGAGGTCGAAGCATCTCAACATCAACTCAAATCAGTTCGGGAACAAGACCTAGAGATCGAAACATCTCACACTCGGTGATTCGGGAATAAAACTCAGGGGTCAAAGCACCTCGCTATCAACTCAACTCAATTCAAGAATGAAACCCAGAGATCGAAACATCTCACACTCGGTGGTTCGGGAACAAGAACCATGGGTTAAAGCACCTCAACATCAACTCAACTCAATTCGGGAACAAGACCGAGAGATCTAATCATCTCACAATCGGTGGTTTGGGAAAAAATCCAAGAGGTCTAAGCACATCCCCATCATCTCAATTCAGTTCGGGAATAATACCTAGAGATCGAAGCATCTCACACTCGATGGTTTGGGAACAAGACCCAGAGGTCGAAGCCCCTCACCATCAACTCAACTAAGTTTGGGAACAAGACCTAGAGATTGAAGCATATCACACTCGGTGGTTCGGGAACAAGTCTCAGAGGTCGAAGAACCTTGCCATCAACTCAACTCAATTCGCGAACAAGACCCAGAGATCGAAGCATCTCACACTCGATGGTTCGGCAACAAGCCCCAGAGGTTGAAACACCTCGTCATCAACTCAGATCAGTTTGGGAACAAGACCAAGAGATCGAAGCATCTCACACTCGGTGGTTCGGGAACAAAACCCAGGGGTCAAGCACCTTGCCTTCAACTCAACTCAATTCGGGAACAAGACCTAGAGATCGAAGCATCTCACACTCAGTGGTTCCGGAACAAGCCCCAGAGGTCGAAACACCTCGACATCAACTCAACTCAGTTCGGGAATAAGACCCAGGGATCGAAGCTTCTCACACTCGGTGGTTCGGGAATAAAACCCAGGGGTCAAAGCACCTGGCCATCAACTCAACTCAATTAGGGAACAAGACCCAGAGATCGAAACATCTCACACTCGGTGATTCGGGAATAAAACCCAGGGGTCAAAGCACCTCGCTATCAACTCAACTCAATTAGGGAACAAGACTTAGAGATTGAAGCATCTCACACTCAGTGGTTTGGGAACAAGACCCATGGGTTAAAGCACCTCGCCATCAACTCAACTCAATACGGGAACAAGACCCAGAGATATAAGTATCTCACACTCGGTGGTTCGGGAATAAAACCCAGAGGTCGAAGCACCTCGCCATCAACTCAATTCAGTTCGGGAATATGACCTCAAGATCGAAGCATCTCACACTTGATGGTTCGGGAACAAGACCTAGAGGTCGAAGCACCTCGCCATCAACTCAACTCAATTCAAGAACAAGACCCAGAGATCGAAGCATCTCACACTTGGTGGTTCAGGAACAAGACCCAGAGGTCGAAGCACCTCGCCATCAGCTCAACTCAGTTTGGGAATAAGACTCAGAGATCGAAGCATCTCACACTCGGGGGATCGGGAATAAAACCCAGGGGTCAAAGCACCTAGCCATCAACTCATCTCAATTCGTGAACAATACCCAAAGATCGAAACATCTCACACTCGGTAATTCGGGAATAAAACCCAGGGGTGAAAGCACCTCGCCATCAACTCAACTCAATTCGGGAACAAGCCCCAGAGATTTAAGCATCTCACACTCGGTGTTTCGGGAAAAAAACCCAGAGGTCGAAGCATCTCGCCATCAACTCAATTCAGTTCGGGAATCAGACCCAGAGATCGAAGCTTCTCACACTCGGTGGTTCGGGAAAAAAACCTAGGTGTCAAACCACCTGGCCATCAACTCAACTCAAATCGGGAACAAGACCCAGAGATCGAAACATCTCACACTCGGTGATTCGGGAATAAAACCCAGGGGTCAAAGCACCTCGCCATCAACTCAACTCAATTCGGGAACAACACCCAGAGATCGAAGCATCTCACACTCGGTGGTTCGGGAACAAGACCCATGGGTCTAAGCACCTCGCCATCAACTCAACTCAATTCGGGAACAAGACCCAGAGATCGACGTATCTCACACTCGGTGGTTCGGGAACAAGACCCAGAGGTCGAAGCACATCGCCATCAACTCAACTCAATTCAATAATAAGACCCAGAGATCGAAGCATCTCACACTCGGTGGTTCGGGAACAAGACCCAGAGGTCGAAGAACCTCGCCATCAACTCAACTCAGTTTGGGAATAAGACCGAGAGATCGAAACATCTCACACTCGGGGGATCGGGAATAAAACCCAGGGGTCAAATCACCTGGCCATCAACTCAACTCAATTCGTGAACAAGACCCAAAGATCGAAACATCTCACCCTCGGTAATTCGGGAATAAAACCCAGGGCTGAAATCACCTCTACATCAACTCAACTCAATTCGGGAACATGCCCCAGAGATCTAAACATCTCACACTCGGTGTTTCGGGTAAAAAACCCAGAGGTCGAAGCATCTCGCCATCAACTCAATTCAGTTCGGGAATCAGACCCATAGATCGAAGATTCTCACACTCGATGGTTCGGGAAAAAAACCTTGGGGTCAAATCACCTGGCCATCAACTCAACTCAAATCAGGAACAAGACCCAGAGATCGAAACATCTCACACTCGGTGATTCGGGAATAAAACCCAGGGGTCAAAGCACCTCGCTATCAACTCAACTCAATTCGGGAACAACACCCAGAGATAGTAGCATCTCACACTCGGTGGTTCGGGAATAAAACCCAGGGGTGAAAGCACATCACCATAAACTCAACTCAATTTAGGAACATGACCCAGAGATCTAAGCATCTCACACTCGGTGGTTTGGGAACAAAACCCATAGGTCGAAGCACTTCGCCATCAACTCAATTCAGTTCGGGAATAAGACCCAGAGATCGAAGCATCTCACACTCGGTTGTTCGGGAACAAGACCCAGAGGTCGAAGCACCTCGCCATCAACTCAACTCAGTTTGGGAATAAGACCCAGAGATCGAAGCATCTCACACTCGGGGGTTCGGGAATAAAACCCAGGGGTCAAAGCACCTGGCCATCAACTCAACTCAATTCGTGAACAAGACCTAGAGATCGAAACATCTCACACTCGGTAATTCGGGAATAAAACCCAGGGGTGAAAGCACATCGCCATAAACTCAACTCAATTCGGGAACAAGACCCAGAGATCGAAGCATCTCACACTCGATGGTTCGGGAACAAGACACAGAGGTCGAAGCACCTCGTCATCAACTGAACTCAATTTGGGAATAAGACCCAGAGATCGAAGCATCTCACACTCGGTGGTTTGGGAACAAAACCCAGGGGTCAAAGCACTTCGCCATCAACTCAACTCAATTCAGGAATAAGACCCAGAGATCGAAGCATCTCACACTCGGTGGTTCGGGAACAAGACCCAGAGGTCGAAGCACCTCCCCATCAACTCAACTCAGTTTGGGAATAAGACCCAGGGATCGAAGCATCTCACACTCGGGGGTTCGGGAATAAAACCCAAGGGTCAAAGCACTTGGCCATCAACTCAACTCAATTCGTGAGCAAGACCCATACATCGAAACTTCTCACACTCGGTAATTCGGGAATAAAACACAGGGGTGAAAGCACATCACCATAAACTCAACTCAATTCAGGAACAAGACCCAGAGATCTAAGCATCTCACACTCGGTGGTTTGGGAACAAAACGCAGGGGGTCAAAGCACCTCTCCTTCAACTCAACTCAATTCGAGAACACGACCCAGAGATCCAAACATCTCACACTCGGTGATTCAGGAATAAAACCAGGGGTCAAAGCACATCGCCATCAACTCAACTCAATTCGGGAACAAGACTTAGAGATCGAAACATCTCACACTCGGTGGTTCAAGAATAAAACCCAGAGATCTAAGCACCTCACCATCAACTCAATTCAGTTCGGGAATAAGACCTTGAGATCGAAGCATCTCACACTCGATGGTTCGGGAACAAGACCCAGAGGTCGAAGCACCTCGCCATCAACTCAACTCAATTCAAGAACAAGACCCAGAGATCGAAGCATCTCACACTCGGTGGTTCAGGAACAAGACCCAGAGGTCGAAGCACCTCGCCATCAACTCAACTCAGTTTGGGAATAAGACCCAGAGATCGAAGCATCTCACACTCGGGGGATCGGGAATAAAACCCAGGGGTCAAAGCACCTGGCCATCAACTCAACTCAATTCGTGAACAAGACCCAAAGATCGAAACATCTCACACTCGGTAATTCGGGAATAAAACCCAGGGGTGAAAGCACCTCGCCATCAACTCAACTCAATTCGGGAACAAGCCCCAGAGATCTAAGCATCTCACACTCGGTGTTTCGGGAAAAAAACCCAAAGGTCGAAGCATCTCGCCATCAACTCAATTCAGTTCGGGAAGCATACCCAGAGATCGAAGCTTCTCACACTCGGTGGTTCGGGAATAAAACCTAGGGGTCAAGCACCTGGCATTAACTCAACTCAATTCGTGAACAAGACCCAAAGATCGAAACATCTCACACTCGGTAATTCGGGAATAAAACCCTGGGGTGAAAGCACCTCGCCATCAACTCAACTCAATTCGGGAACAAGCCCCAGAGATCTAAGCATCTCATACTCGGTGTTTCGGGAAAAAAACCCAGAGGTCGAAGCATCTCGCCATCAACTCAATTCAGTTCGGGAAGCATACCCAGAGATCGAAGCTTCTCACACTCGGTGGTTCGGGAATAAAACCTAGGGGTCAAAGCACCTGGCCATCAACTCAACTCAAATCGGGAACAAGACCAAGAGATCGTAACATCTCACACTCGGTTATTCGGGAATAAAACCCAGGGGTCAAATCCCCTCGCTATCAACTCAACTCAATTCGGGAACAACACCCATAGATCGAAGCATCTCACACTCGGTGGTTCGAGAACAAGACCCATGGGTTAAAGCACCTCGCCATCAACTCAACTCAATTCGGGAACAAGACCCAGAGATCGACACATCTCACACTCGATGGTTCGGGAACAAGACCCAGAGGTCGAAGCACATCGCCATCAACTCAACTCAATTCAATAATAAGACCCAGAGATCGAAACATCTCACACTCGGTGGTTCGGGAACAAGACCCATAGGTCGAAGCACCTCGCCATCAACTCAACTCAGTTTGGGAATAAGACCCAGAGATCGAAGCATCTCACACTCGGTGGATCGGGAGTAAAACCCAGGGGTCAAAGCACCTGGCCATCAACTCAACTCAATTCGTGAACAAGACCTAGAGATCGAAACATCTCAAACTCGGTGGTTTGGGAATAAAACCTAGGGGTCAAAGCACCTGGCCATCAACTCAACTCAAATCGGGAACAAGACCTAGAGATCGAAACATCTCACACTCGGTAATTCGGGAATAAATCCCAAGGGTCAAAGCACCTCGCTATCAAATCAACTTAGTTCGGGAACAAGACCCAGAGATCAAAACATCTCACACTCGGTGATTCGAGAATAAAACCCAAGGGTGAAAGCACCTCGCCATCAACTCAACTCAATACGGGAACAAGACCCAGAGATCTAAGCATCTCATACTTGGTGGTTAGGGAACAAATCCCAGAGGTCGAAGCACCTCGCCATCAACTCAATTCAGTTCAGGATTAAGACCCAGAGATCGAAGCATCTCACACTCGCTGGTTCGGGAACAAAACTCAGGGGTCAAAGCACCTCGCCATCAACTCAACTCAATTTGGGAACAAGACCCAGAGATCGAAGCATCTCATACTCGGTGGTTCAGGAATAAAACCCAGGGGTCAAAGCACCTCGCCATCAACTCAACTCAATTCGGGAACAAGACCCAGTGATCGAAGCATCTCACACTCGGTGGTTCGAAAACAAGACCCATGGGTTAAAGTACCTCGCCATCAACTCAACTCGATTCGGGAACAAGACCCAGAGATCTAAACATCTCACACTCGGTTGTTTGGGAAAAAAACCCAGAGGTCTAAGCACCTCGCCATCAACTCATTTCAGTTTGGGAATAAGATCTAGAGATCGAAGCATCTCACAATCGATGGTTTGGGAACAAAACCCAGGGGTCAAAGCACCTCGCCATCAACTCAACTCAATTCGGGAACAAGACCCATAGATCGATGCATCTCACACTCGGTGATTCGGGAACAAGACCCAGAGGTCGAAGGACCTCGCCATCAACTCAACTCAATTCAACAACAAGACCCAAAGATCAAAGCATCTCACACTCGGTGGTTCAGGAACAAGACCCAGAGGTCGAAGCACCTCGCCATCAACTCAACTCAGTTTGGGAATAAGACCCAGAGATCTAAGCATCTCATACTTGGTGGTTAGGGAACAAATCCCAGAGGTCGAAGCACCTCGCCATCAACTCAATTCAGTTCAGGAATAAGACCCAGAGATCGAAGTATCTCACACTCGCTGGTTCGGGAACAAAACTCAGGGGTCAAAGCACCTCGCCATCAACTCAACTCAATTTGGGAACAAGACCCAGAGATCGAAGCATCTCATACTCGTTGGTTCGAGAACAAGTCCAAGAGGTCGAAGCACCTCGCCATAAACTCAACTCTATTCGAGAACAAGACCCAGAGATCGAAGCTTCTCACACTCGATGGTTTAAAAACAAGACACAAAGGTCGAAACACCTCGTCATCATCTCAACTCAGTTTGGGAACAAGACCCAGAGATCGAAGCATCTTACACTCGGTGTTTCGGGACCAAAACCCAGTGGTCAAAGCACCTCGCCATCAACTCAACTCAATTCGGGAACAAAACCCAGAGATCGAAGCATCTCACACTCGGTGGTTCGAGAACAAAATGCAGGGGTCAAAGCACCTCTCCTTCAACTCAACTCAATTCTAGAACAAGACCTAGAGATCGAAACATCTCACACTCGGTGATTCAGGAATAAAACCCACGGGTTAATGTACATCGCCATCAACTCAACTCAATTCGGGAACAAGACCCAGAGATCTAAGCATCTCACACTCGGTGGTTGGGGAATAAAACCCATAGGTCTAAGCACCTCGCCATCAAATCAATTAAGTTCGGGAAAAAGACCTCGAGATCGAAGCATCTCACACTCGTTGGTTCGGGAAAAAAACCCAGAGGTCGAAGCACCTCGCCATCAACTCAACTCAATTCAAGAACAAGACCCAGAGATCGAAGCATCTCACACTTGGTGGTTCAGGAACAAGACCCAAAGGTCGAAGCACCTCGCCATCAACTCAACTCAGTTTGGGAATAAGACCCAGAGATCGAAGAAACTCACACTCAGGGGATCAGGAATAAAACCCAGGGGTCAAAGCACCTGGCCATCAACTAATATCAATTCGAGAACAAGACCCAAAGATCGAAACATCTCACACTCGGTAATTCGGGAATAAAACCCACGGGTGAAATCACCTCGCCATCAACTCAACTCAATTCGGGAACAAGCCCTAGAGATCTAAGCATCTCACACTCGGTGTTTCGGGAAAAAAACCCAGAGGTCGAAGCATCTCGCCATCAACTCAATTCAGTTCGGGAATCAGACTCAGAGATCGAAGCTTCTCACACTCGGTGGTTCGGGAAAAAAACCTAGGGGTCAAAGCACCTGGCCATCAACTCAACTCAAATCGGGAACAAGACCTAGAGATCGAAACATCGCACACTCGGTGATTTGGGAATAAAACCCATGGGCAAAGCACCTCGCTATCAACTCAACTCAATTGGGGAACAACACCTAGAGATCGAAGCATCTCACACTCGATGGGTCGGGAACAAGACCCATGGGTTAAAGCACCTCACCATTAACTCAACTTAATTCGGGAACATGACCTAGAGATCGATGCATCGCACACTCGGTGGTTCGGGAGCAAGACCCAGAGGTTGAAGCACATCGCCTTCAACTCAACTCATTTCAATAATAAGACCCAAAGATCGAAGCATCTCACACTCGGTGGTTCGGGAACAAGACCCAGAGGTCGAAGCACCTCGCCATCAACTCAACTCAGTTTGGGAATAAGACACAGAGATCGAAGCATCTCACACTCGGGGGATCGGGAATAAAACCCAGGTGTCAAAGCACCTGGCCATCAACTAAACTCAATTCGTGAACAAGACCCAAAGATCGAAACATCTCACACTCGATAATTCGGGAATAAAAAGCCAGTGGTTGAAAGCACCTCGCCATAAACTCAACTCAATTCGGGAACAAGACCCAGAGATCGCAGCATCTCACACTCGATGGTTCGGGACCAAAACCCAGTGGTCAAAGCACCTCGCCATCAACTCAACTCTATTCGGGAACAATACCCAGAGATCGAAGCATCTCACACTCGGTGGTTCGAGAACAAAACACAGGGGTCAAAGCACCTCTCCTTCAACTCAACTCAATTCGAGAACAAGACCCAGAGATCGAAACATCTCACACTCGGTGATTCAGGAATAAAACCCAAGGGTCAAAGCACATCGCCATCAACTCAACTCAATTCGGGAACAAGACATAGAGATCGAAGCTTCTCACACTCGATGGTTAAGAAACAAGACCCATTGGTTAAAGCACCTCGCCATCAACTCAACTCAATTCGGGAACAAGACCCACAGCTCTAAGCATCTCACACTCGGTGGTTCAGGAACAAGACCCAGAGGTCAAAGCACCACACCATCAACTCAACTCAGTTAGGGAATAAGACCCAGAGATCGAAGCGTCTCACACTCGGGGGATCGGGATTAAAACCCAGGGGTCAAAGCACCTGGCCATCAACTGAACTCAATTGGTGAAGAAGACCCAAAGATCGAAACATCTCACACTCGGTAATTCAGGAATAAAACCCAGGGTTGAAAGCACCTCGCCATAAACTCAACTCAATTCGGGAACAAGCCCCAGAGATCTAAGCATCTCACACTCGGTGTTTCGGGAAAAAAACCTAGAGGTCGAAACATCTCGCCATCAACTCAATTCAGTTCAGGAATCAGACGCAGAGATCGAAGCTTCTCACACTTGGTGGTTCGGGAAAAAAACCTAGGGGTCAAAGCACCTGGCCATCAACTCAACTCATATCGGGAACAAGACCCAGAGATCGAAACATCTCACACTCGGTGATTCGGGAATAAAACCCATGGGTCAAAGCACCTCGCTATCAACTCAACTCAATTCGGGAACAACACCCAGAGATCGAAGTATCTCACACTCGGTGGTTAGGGAACATGACCCATGGGTTAAAGCACCTCGCCATCAACTCAACTAAATTCGGGAACAAGACCCAGAGATCAACGCATCTCACACTCGGTGGTTCGGGAACAAGACCGAGAGGTCGAAGCATCTCGCCAAGAACTCAATTCAGTTCGGGAATCAGACCTAGAGATCGAAGCTTCTCAGACTCGGTGGTTCGGGAATAAAACATGGGTCACAAAGCACCTGGCCATAACCTCAACTCAACTCAAATCGGGAACAAGACCCAGAGATCGAAACAACTCACCACTCAGTGATTCGGGAATAAAACCCAAGGGTCAAAGCACCTCGACATCAAATCAACTCAGTTCAGGAAAAAGACCCAGATATCGAAGCATCTCACACTCGGTGGTTCGGGAACAAAACCCAGAGGTCAAAGAACCTACCCATCAAATCAACTCAATTCAGGAACAAGACCCAGAGATTAAAAACTCACACTTGATGATTCGAGAAAAAAACCCAAGGGTGAAAGCACCTCGCCATCAACTCAACTCAATTCGGGAACAAGACCCAGAGATCTAAGCATCTCATACTTGGTGGTTAGGGAACAAATCCCAGAGGTCGAAGCACCTCGCCATCAACTCAATTCAGTTCAGGAAATAAGACCCAGAGACAAGCATCTCAACCATCTCACTCGCTGGTTCGGGAACAAAACTCAGGTGGTCAAAGCACCTAGCCATCAACTCAACTCAATTTGGGAACAAGACCCAGCGATCGAGCATCTCATACTCGGTGGTTCGGGAACAAGTCCAAGAGGTCGAAGTGTTAGACATTGTGTCCCATAGCGTCACTGTTTGTAACTGATATTGTATTATTGTACAAAATTAACTATGTGATAATGAAATTGCCTTTTGCCGTTTTGT